>PITA01024481.1:0-26218 GCA_004023965.1 Spilogale gracilis | reverse complement strand
TGCAGGACAACTGTGATTCAGCTCATTTACACGAGGCTTGACTGGACAGTTCTCTGGCCTTGGGTTAACTGGGTTTGATGGTGGGCTTTTGGTCTTTTCTATGGCCTTGTTCTGAGCCCAACAGGGAAGACTGAACATGTTTTGAAACCAGCCATGAGAAAGGGAGAATGCAGCCTCTTCCACTCACCTTGCTTATTTTTGTAGTCCTTAGAGCTACTCACAAATAATCTAATCCTATTTCCTTCTCAGAACAGGTAAGATTGCACAAGGACACCTGTCTAAAGGAAGCTGCTCTGCTGCCTTGTTGGGGAAGTGCTATTCCCACTGTGACTTTCTTTCCTTGGTCTGTATATCGGGCAGCTCCAGCCAGCATTTCCCCAATGGGCAAGTATCCAACACCATCCCTGTGCTGTTCACTCTTTAAGGCACAAATCAATTTATCAGAAAGCTGTCTCCCTGCACTCTGTGCAGCCCCACATCAGGACTGGAACTCAGGGATCCCTCACACACCTGTTCTTGCCTCTACCAAGAGAGGAGAAAAAAATGCCTTTACCCATCCTAGATTGAAAACTTTCTTAAAAAAAAAACCCCAAAAAACAAAAAATAAAAAACAAAAAACTCCACTCCATTTATTGAATCAATCTCTGGGCTTCTCTTATAGAGTTAGGTTGGTGATAAGTTTTGAGCTAAGGTCTGAGAACTTGTTCCGTCCAGCCCTTAGTAAGTATGGCAAAAATGGAATTAGCTCTTGTCCATAGAACCTATGGGCAATTAATCTCTATTGTCTCAGATTTAAAATCTCTATAGAGTTACAAAGACAAACAAATATATGAAGTTGCCACCTGAAGAGGTTTAAGAGATTGCCACACATCCCAGGAGAAGTGAAAATTCAGTGGGACCAGAGTAAAAAATTTTGGCTATAAAGAGATAAGGCGTGAAGATAGGTAGTCAGTCTGGGTCCAGGTGATAAAAGCCTGCACAGTCATGTTTTCCATGATGGCCAGTATTGTGCCTTTTGCTCCATCTTGCTCAGAACTTATGAGGGTACTCAGTCCCACTCAGACTCTACCCCTATTTTAGTAGATGGACTAGTGTTTCTCCAAAATCCATGTCTGCACAGAACCTCAGGATGAAATTTTATTTGGAAATAAGGCTTTCCTAAATATAACTAAATTAAGATTGGACACACTAGGTCATGGTGGTCTGAATTCAGTGACTGGTCACCTTGAAATAGTAGAACACAGTGTGAAGAAGGAGGTAGGGGCCAGATGGAGGAGTACCAGTATGAGGATGATCAGAAGCCAACAGAAGCTGCAGGGGTCACAGAGGATCTTCCATTCAAGCCTTTGGAGAGACCACAGCCCTGCAGACTGATTTGTACTTCTGGCCTCCAGAACCGTGAGAGAATGAATTTCTGTTGTTTGAAGCCCTGTGCCTGTGACAATTTGTTACAGAAAACTGCTGTGCCACCATCTTAATTATTTCTGTATCCACTTTGCATTTTCCCTTCCCACTGAATCACACGTTACTCATATAGCAGGAGTCTGGCTCCATTTCTCTTTGTATTTCCCCCAACATAGTGCATTGACATGGAGACATTTATGATATATTTGCTGCAATAAAAGCATTGATACATGGTTGATAATTAGCTTTAATTTGAAATCACTTCACAACAAATTGGAAATTTATAACAAACAGAAGAAGTGTGAATGGAGGAAGTGAATAATGATACGCTATTTACCTCCTACTATTGTTCTTGTCTTGTGATAGATCCCTTCTGCCATTAACTTCAAATTCTTGCTCAATTATTTGGGTCAATTCATATTCTTTAGAAACAGTTGGCATCTTCAGTCAACCCATTTAAGTTTCATCTGAAGGAGTGAACTGATTAAAAAAAAACAGTGAAATAAAAATAATTGGAAAATGCAAGTAAACAGGAAATTATTAAAAATAACTTGGGTAATGGATTTAGGAGAGTGTAATTTTATTTTAATTTACTTGCAGAGTGTTAATTGTTCAATTATCAGAACACACAAAAGGAAAGATAATGTGGATTTTCAATAACAAACATTGTATGTAGTATTTTTCTCCGAATTTCTCTGGGGAGGGTGGTATGACTAACACTGTTATTTTACTGCATTTTTTTTTTTACCTTGACCATTTATCTAAAAATATCTCTGTTACCTAGGTAGAAAGAAGCTTTTTGAGATGAAATAGTACACAATAAAAAGGGAAGCATTCATATCATAGAAAATGATATTAATTTAAAATGAAGGGGGAAATTATCAAAGCAACTGAAATGTGAGGATGAAAAAAAGATGGGGTGTCTGGGTGACTCAATGAGTTAAGCTTCTGATTCCAGCTCAGGTCATGATCTCAGGGTCCTGGGATCCAGTCCTGTGTCTGGCTCCCTGCTCAGAGGGGAACCTGCTTCTCTCGCTCCCTCGGCCCAGCCTCCCTACCCCACTCCTGCTCTCTCTTTTTCTCAAATAAATAAATAAATAAATAAATAAATAAATAAATAAATGCAATATTTAAGAAAAAGAAATTAGATACATCCATTTCACCCAGTCCATTGTGGGAAATATATACATATAAAAACAGTTAAAGAAAAAGAGGGAAACATTTCCAAGTACATCAGAGACATTAAGGTCCTAAGTTAAATGCTTTGCATAGAACTTTCTGATCACAATTCTGAACCATCACAAACTCCATGTTGGTGTGCTCAGAGTAATGAGGACAGACTGAATATGTAAAATGGAAAAGTAATGTATGGACAGTGTTTCCTTGTTCCTGTCCTAATAAGTCATTCCCAGATGGCAAGCTATACCCGAGACTGGAGTCTTCAAGTTGTGTTAATTTTTTCCATCTTACTTCCTGCTGATCGATATTGCTACCAAAAGCTGCTTTCTGCAATGAACACAATTTAGCTAATGAGGAAGTAGGCAGCACTTCTGTTTGAATTATGGATCATGTGCTGAGAAATAGGCTTCTCCATATGTCACTTTCATCGGAGTGAGCAAAACGAGGATTCATATTATTATTTTGTTCTAACCCAAATGGCTTAAGTAGCTGGCTTCCTAGATTTGAGGACTCTTTGTATGGGTGGGTAAATATTTATTTTAAGTAGATACTTCTGCCAATAAAATGGGACCAGCCAGTGATAATGAGTGTCCTGGTCCAGTGTCTTTCCTTGTTTTCTTAGGTGAGCTGGGGTCAGTTGTTTGATCTTCAGAGGTGACGAGATTCTCCCTTGACCAAACAAACCCCAGCCAGGCTCCTCTGAGCTCTCTTCTTGACCAGACCTCAACTTTGGCCTATAAACTTGCAAAAACATTAACAGTTTCTAATAGCTCAAGGCCACATTCCTAGGATAAATGTGGTCCCCTTTAAAGCACCTTCCCCCCAAAACCCAAAGCTGCCAAGAGAATTTACTGTTTGTTCACCCAACTCCTAAAAATGAGGCCTCTGTGGGAGGTAGGAACAATCCCAGGCAGGTGACACATGGACCAAGGGCCCTCCTGCTTTTTGTAATTGCTCACTTCCCTGACTCTATTCAGCCCCTGCTCCCTCCCTATTCCCCCAGATCCCCTTTAAAATGCCCAGTTCTCTCTGTACAAATGCAAGCTAGGTTCAGACCACACTGGATTATTTTCCCTATTGGAATTGTATATTACTGATTAAAATCTGTTCTTGCCACTTTTATTGTGCAGCTTTGTTTATCTTGGACAAAGGCATTTGAATTTCTTCATCAGTAAAAAAAGGCTTAAAAGTGGTTTTCACCTTATCAGAGTGTTGTGAGAATTCATTGAGCTAATCCGTGTAACACAAAACAGTGCCCAGCCTGCACCAAGCTCTCAGTAAATGTTGGTAATTATTCTTCGAAGTTTAGAAATTTACATGGTGCCCACCATTATCACCAGGCTTGATTGAAATAACTTTCATTTGCTTGAGACGTACTCAGTGCTTCTTTTCCTCTTTCCCTTTGAGCTTCTTGCTTCTGAAACCCCAGAGTTGCACTGAGTTTGAGCTTCTTAAATGACCGGGTTGCTCTTCTCTCTTAAGCAGGCATTCCTGGTCTTGACAGTGTGTTTGTTATTGTGACTCTTCTGCATTTTTTCTCAGGCCTGTGACATCTGCTTCCTGAGAAAGGTGGGGACCACACACCCCTCTGCAGCTTCCTGAGCTGGAGCTCCTGGATGAGTTTGCAGCTCTTGCTCCCAGGGGCCTCAAGAACTCCAGGATCTCTGCCCCGTGTTCCTCAGGAAACAACCTTTCCCTGACTTCTAAATGTTCCCTGCTTAATATAGTATTTCTATTTTCTCTTTCCCTGTTACGCTCTGATATTCCTTCAGGAGGACTCACCTGGAGTTCCTAACCTTTCATTGTACTTCTTTAGTAGGTCGGCTTCCTTTCCTGGTGCTGTTTGTTGGATCCTCCCTCCTCTTCCTTTCCCACTGCTCTCTGGCCCAGATACTTATTTCACTAGTATTCTCCTCCAGATAATCTCTAATATAGCCGTTCCCATAGTGAGAGAGAAGAGCTCAATGAGTCCAGGGCCTGCTAAAAGCAAATGTCCAGAGTCAGATGATCCATTATGGCCAGTATTCAACATTTAGACCAACATCTAACCCAGACCTGGTCTTGCTCTGCTCTTTTCTTGACCAGCTCCCCATCTTAAGATATATCAGTTCTGCTATGCCCACCTGCACATCCCCAATTCTATAAACCATCAGTCATATTTCTTCTGGTGCAAAGAATACCTTTATGTCCATTCCAGTAACGATGGCCTCAAAACATATGCAGTGATTCCTAATCGCACTAGGAAGAATTCCCCCTGTCTTACCGTTCTTCACCATGAGATGATGCTAGTCTATGAAATACAAGCCCTTCCCTCTAGAAAACATCAATCCCCCAAGTTTTTAAGGTAAATTACTTGAAAGAAAGTTACCATCTTCCTCTGAGGTAAACAGGACATGTTCTTAGAGTTGATGATAATGCAATCTTTCATATTAAAATGCCATTATAACTATTTGAGGAAATATTTGGTTAGTTGCCAGCCATCTTATGTAATAGAAAATCTAACCTATAAAAGCCCCCAGAATTTATATAAAAAAAAGTGCTCCTGGTATGTTCAAGTCACTTGTTATAAATCATGGAGGACAGTTTAGTGCAATTTTATTCAACTTTGACACTGAATTGTCATATTAAAATATTTGGGGGGCAGAAAACTTATGCATTGGGATCTTTTTCATTTTTTAGGAAATAAATAATTTCATTTGCAAGATAAAAGATGGATACATAATCAATGTCAGTGAATTCAAAACAAGTCACCTCCATCATATTTACTGTTTTTTTTTTTTTAAGATTTATTTATTTTAGAGAGAGACAGAAAGAGAGTGAACAGAGAGAGGGGCGGAGGGAGAGAATCTCAAGCAGACTTTCCAATGAACACAGAGCCTCATGCAGCGCTCATTTTCACAATGTGAGATCATGACTCAAGCTGAAAGCAAGAGTTGGATGCTTCACCAACTGAGTCATCCAGGTACTCCGTCATCATATTTACTGTTTGAAACAATCTTAAAACCCAGTTAAGAGGATGTATGTTACAAAAGATCTATCTTCTATTTTTAAGTAAAGATGCCTATACAGGAAAAATGAGATAATCTGGTTAAAGATGAAAAAAATACTAAAATCAACTTAAATAACATATGATGTACTTCATGCTTATTATGAAACTTTAGAAGTACACACCCAGTCTACTGGTAGGATAGATCATGTAGTCTCCATTGTTCACAGAAATTTTTATACATCTTCCCAGTGCCTATGGAAGATAGCACACTCAAGGTCAAACACGAGGAGGAATTTACCTTTGTGTTTCCAAGAGTAAATCTATATTGACATCTCTCAAGTACACAGTGTTTTGTTTTATAAGACATACTTATTTGAGAGAGAGTACACAGTGGGGAGGGACAGAGAGAGAAGGAGAGAGAGAGAATCTCATGCATTCTCTCTACTGAGTGTGAATCCTGAAGCAGAGCTCTATCTCAGGACTTGAGATCAAGACTGTGAGATCATGACTATGCCAACACCAAGAGCCAGGTGCTGAACTACCTGTGCTGCCCAGGTATCCCTAGTACTCAAAGTTTCTTATACAGTCTAAAATGATGAGACCATGGGGCTAATTTTTTTGAAATTCAGCAGCCCCCTTAAAGAAAAAAAACAACTGTTAACCTTGTTAGTCTAGCGAGGGGATACGGAGGAGAAAAAATGTAAACTATTAATTCACTGCAAAATTAAAAGGAATATGAATGCATATTATCACTGTCTAAGCTCATCAATGCTTAATTTATATAAAAGAAATACATAATTCATGACTCAACTTTATATAAATGTAAGATATTATTTCTGATTGAGAAAATAAAACATATTTCTTCATTACACACCTTAGTCTTATGAAATGTAGCACAAAAGCTTCTGAATATACTTTGTTTTCATAAATTGCTTCACATAGTTTTTAGTAGTTATTCCTTGAAATACTTAGTGGCAAATACAATGTGATTTAATACATTCTAAGATTTATATTTTTTCTCTCTAAACAGAAGGAGAGAAGATAATTACTTGTTTGGAATAATTAGAATAATAGCTTCACCCATTTATTTATTCAACATATATTGACCAGGTGTCAGACAATGAACCAGGACACATCAGTGAACATGACAGATCAAAATCTTTGAGTTTATTGCTTAGTGTGGGTTGGATAGCAACTCTCTCCCAACTCAGTAAATGCATAGTCAGTTTGTTAAAAAGTAGTAAGTATAAGAAGTAAATCAGAGGATGAAGGTGATGAATACTAACAATGGAGAATGAAAGATGTTTTCAATTTATAAAAGGAGGAAAGACTTTTCTGAGAAGGTGGTATTTGAGCAAACACTCAATAGTGAGGGAGGAAGACATGGCTGCCATGGAAAGAAAATAATGGAAAGCCATGGAAAGGAAAGAATCCTTTCAGGGTGACTACAGTGGAAAGTGACTTACTAAAATTACCATATACAATTTATGCTTGCCATAGTTACTCTAGGGGTCCGACCTACAGATGTAACTCTGATAACAAAGGACTGTGGGGCCACCTCAAACTCTGTTCTTTCTAGAGTTCTTTCATTATCTGCAAAATAATATGGCTGAACCTCATTGGTTCTCAGTCAATGGCACTTTCACTCCCTCTGGGGGCACGTGGAGATGTCAGAGCCTGTTGCTGGCTGGCACACTGATAGGGGTACATCTGACAGCTGGTGGTGAGTTCTGGGGAAAGTGCAGTCCAGCATAGAGGCTTGTCTTGCTGAATATACAAAAGGGGCCTCTGTTGAGAACCCTGGGATCAGTGATGAGGAAACTCTTAACTGGAGCTGAGGGTGAACGTCTCCAGCTATATGTTCATGAAGAACACTTACACACCATTCCCAATTGGGGCAGAACCTCCATTAGGGTAACATATGGGCCTCTTTCCCTTCCCTTTGTCTCTCTTCCATTTTGTTTTTTCTGTTTGGTACATGCATGGCTTACCTCCTTCTGTCTTTACCCTGTATGTTATTTTCTATGACTCTAACAAGTTACCACAGACCCAGTGGCCAAAAATAATACCCACTGAGTAGCTCACAGTTGTAACTCAAAAGTGTGGATCTGCATTGTTGGCCTTAGCTCCTGGTATCCCAAAACTGAAGTCAAGGTGCTGAGTAGGCTGAAGACTATTTGCAGGCTCTGGGGAAATAACTGCTTCCAAGCTCATCATTTTGCTGCCATTGTTGGCAGAGTTTAGTTTTTCATGGTTGTGGGACTGTGGTGTCCCCTCCCCTTACTGGTTGTAACAAGTCTTAACAGGGTCTGTGACATTCCTTGCTACAGGCTCCCCTCCACCTTCAAGCCATCAGTGGCATAGTGAATCCTTTATTTCTCTGTTTATGACCTCTAGACTACTTTTCAAGGGCTCATGGGATTAGCACAGGACCATCTGGATAATCACCCTATCAAAATATGATCAACTGGCTTTGGATCTGAGTTATGTTTGCAAAATTCCTTACAGCAACAATAGTGTGGCTGTACATTATGTTAGTGTTGCTTGAGTAACTGGGGGAAGCAATGTATATATTCCCCAAGGCCCATAAATTTGGGGGATTATTTTAGAATCATACCATGTGTCGGAAGCAAATTTGCTGTCCTATACATTCTCTCCTTCTCTATGCAGTAAATTTTATAGGGAGAGACCACTTTTTAGGGGTCCTGCATTTTCCAAGCCCTTCTTGTAACTGAGAAGCTGAGTATATCTCTGGGGTGGAATTTCAGTTCATATGGAATCTCTGAATTAGGGCAGCCTTCCCTGCTTGGTATCTCAACCATAGGACCCCAAAATATCATGCAGGTGCAAAGAAGAAAGGTCACTGATTTTGAGCTGTCTACCATCAAGACAATGGGAGAAGGGAGAAGCGAAGTTACATATCTTGCTGTGTTCCATTTTTGAAATTTCCCAATGATATCATTCCTCTGTCCCATAGGAATAAATGATTGAGAGGCAGAGAGAGATGTGTTTTGCTACTGGGGCTTTATCCACATGAAAGAAAAGATCAATCATAAGTAGGGTAGTGTATTTCTCCACTCGAAGCATTTGAGAGCATTCATCTCTCCACAAGCTTGCAAACAGTGGGCATGATCTTGAGATTTACTTTTCCAGCCTGTGAACTGAAAAATTATGTATATATTATTATATAACTTATTATATGATGTATCTTTACATATAATTATATAAATTGCTATACATTTTATAGTATACATATGTTTAGTGTATGTTTTTCAATTTTATTACTTATATTATTAATGCTATTATTTATATCTTATTATTTTTATTTGCATATTGTTGTAAAGTACAATATATATTATTGTGGCTAATTCCTAACATTTTTCCTTTTGCATGAAATGATTGTTTATATCCTTTGCCCACTTTTCTTCAGGGTTTTTGTATCTTTTTGATATTTATGAATTCTTTATGTAGTATGTAAACTAATCCTTTGCTTATTGTTTCAGTTGAAAACATTTTTCCCCAGTTAAGGGTTTGATTTTTGCTTTTAAAACATGCCTTAGTTTTGACATTTACATCTTAAATTATCAGAATTTCCATGCAAAGTTCTTACTTCATCAATATTTTTTTATGGTATGGTAGAAATAACTTTATTAACTTCATTTACTAAATATTTATGTAATCTTAACAAAATCATTTATTAACTATTTTGTAATTGCCCCACTGACTTGAACAATCTTTTTTAAAATTTAAGTTCAAGTAGCCAACATAGAGTACAACATTAGTCTCAGATGTAGTGTTTAACAATTTGTCATTTGCATATAATACCCAGTGCTCATCACATCAGGTGCCTTTCTTAATGCCCATCCCCCAGGTACCCCCTCCTCCCTACCCTCCAGCAACCATCAGCTTGTTTCCCGTAGTTAAGAAGTTAAGAGTCTCATAGGATTTGTTTCCCTCTCTGAACAGGCAATATTATGTGATAAACTCTGGACTTCTGTTAGGGGAGGTCACCGAGAGGACATGCCAGCCAGCTGACCCTTGTGCTAGACTTAGTCGTTCAGGGGCTCCTTACTCCCTCTTCATTTTCAGAGCAGATGTTCTTCCCCCTGTTCCAGTAACCATTTTCAAGACCGCAGGCTTGAGAGAACAACGTGGTGTTGTGACCATCTGGTATTCATGAGTGAGAGTTCAGAGCTTCTTCATAAACTTTTAAGATTGTGGCCAGAGGTGGGTAGGATGTGCATCCATTTATCTTGTAGCTTCTCAAGACAAGCCTCATACATAAATTTCCTTGCCTGTTAAGCCTGCCACCTACCAACTTTCAGTACCTATCTCCCTCTTCTATCCTTCCCTGCCCTCTGCAGAGGGGACTGATTTCATATTTCACCCAGCGAACTCTAGAGGTCACAAACCAACAACTTCGTATTCTGCTCCATTGGTCTTTTTGCCAAAACTTGAACTTGTAACTCATTAATTTTTAATTAATAATTAATTGATTAATTATTAATTAGTACCACATTATTAGCGCAATACAGTACCAGTCACTTTTATTTTTTCTTTTGGTCATAGTATTGTTACTGATGCTGGTTTAGATTTTCTGTGGACAATCCTAAATTCTGCATTTGTCTGCTTATTTCCTGGCAGGGTCAGTTAGCATATTTTATATACTCCCTATTCCTTATACATGGAAGTTAATTCTATGGGCTCCTTAGGCTCACATTCAGTGTTCTGACAAGTTCATGGCAGACTTCATATTCTATCACTCCCAGGAGGTACACAGTACCTTGTTGTCCCATTATACTTGATGCAAAAATTGATCAATGAGTCCAGGTAACAGCTCAATCTCACCATTATAACGTTTTTATATTAATTAAGGTAAGCTTTCATTGATCGTATATCAATGATCATTGCCTGAGCCAATGATTTCAGTTGGGGTTGTAAGGAGGGATTTTCTGATGTATGGTTCCTTCTATATTTATTAGCTGGAATTCTTCAGCAAATAAGAAAATTTTCCATATCCCTAGGGCTATTTGGTTTCTGTGACATATAACCTACACAGGAAATGCAAGATTGATGCCTAATTCATTTGTTTTAATTAGCTTTCATCAGGGAAAGAAGTTTGCTGTCCAACTGTCCAGTTACATCCAATAGTGTCGACTAAGTTCCTCTTGCTATCTCTCTCTCCCTCCGTCTCTGCCGCTCTCTCTGACTCATATCCTCTCTTTCTTCCCCTCACCTCTCTTTCTTCATGAGTCCATCAGTTTCTAAACATGAAATAAGTTTCAGTCAACTGTATTGGTTATTCTTTTTGACACTCACATTGCCCTTTCTGTGGCCAGGGGAAACCCCTTTATGCCTGCTCCTAAAAGATCTTTTAGATGTCTAAAAGATCTCTTTAGACAAGATCTGAATGATTATCTTGAGTCCCTCTCTTGTCTCCTTGACAGAGTATCGGTTTTGTTTGGTTTTGTTTACTCATTTGAAAGAGGGAGATCTGGAACAGGGTAGGAGCAGGGGCAGAGGGAGAAACAGACAGATGCACGCTTGATCCCAGGACCCCAAGATCATGACCTGAGCCAAAGGCAAATGCTTAACTGACTAGCCATCCAGATGCCCTAGATATAAAAGCAATTTCTATCACCTGAAACAATCTTGCCTCTTTCAGTAGTAGCAGTGGCTCATTCTTCTCATTGCATTGATATACTGGAAGCTATTCATCCATTTATTTACTCATGGACATTTGGGTTGTTTCCAGTTTGGGGCTAGTATAAATGAAGGTGCTATGGGTATTCAAAATCATAAATTTGTGTAGACAAATATTTTTGGTTTTTGCGGGTAAATACCAGGGGGTAGAATTGCTGGGCTATATGTAAAGTATAGGTTTAACTTGATGAGAACTTGCAACGTTATTCTCCAAAGTAGTCATACTATTTAACCTTTCCACCCTGTGATGTATGAGCATCAGGATTGCTCTATATTTTTGACAGCCTTTGTCTTAATTTACACTCCTCTTCTAACTAGTGATTTTGAGCACATTATTATGTACTTATTGGCTATTTGCATATTTTCTTTTGTGAAGTGCTGGCTCAAGTCTTTTGCTCATATTTTAAGCTTTGGGTTGTTTGTCTTTTTATTGAACTACATTCATTTTTAGACATTTTAGACACAAATCTATCATCAGATGTATGAATTGCAAATATTTTCCCTCTCTCTAGGACCTTCTTTGAATTTTCTTAAAGTGATCCTTTGATGAGGAGAAGTTTTTAATTTTGATGCATTTAATTCATTTTTATGTGTCCTGTCTATGAAATATCTGTCTACTCCAAGGTTGCAAAGATGTTCTGTGTTTTTGAAGGATTTTTATAAATTCTAATTGTGGCCTATTATCCATTGTGAGTTCATTTTTGTACATAGTATGACATAAGGGTCATGATTAATATTTTTCCATAAAAAGGTAATTTCCTATTGCTGATACAACAAGGGACTGCTTGGTGACTTCAAACAGCACCAATTTTTTTGTATTAGAATTCTAGAGGGAGGAGATCAGAAATGGTTTTATTGGGCTAGAATCAAGGTAACCTCAAAATCACCTGCTTATTTGCTTTTGCAGCCTTTAGGGGCTGCCAGTATTCCTTGGCTTGTAGCCTTACCCCACTCCAACCTCTGCTTCTGTGGTCACGTCTCCTTCTCTGACTCTGAGCCCCCTTCTTTCCTCTTGCAAGCATACCTGGATTATATTGGGACCACCTGGATGATTCAGAACAATCTTTTCATCTCAAGATCCTTAATCTAATCATGTCTGTGAAATTTATGTTTACCATATAAAACAACAATATGACCAGGTTCTGGGGATTAGGATCTGGACATCTTTGATGGGGAAAGTTGTTCTGCTAACCACATTTGTGATCCGGGTAAAATGTGAAATGAACTTTTCAAACTACTTATGAGAAAGTGAAGCTGAATGTCATGCCCCCCACTTCAGTGTTCTGCAGGTGTCAGAAGTTTGTAGGTACAGGAAATGAAGGGTCCAATGGGCTTCTGTGGACCAACACCTTTAGTTCTAACCAGCAGGAACACTTTTGATTTTAGAGATGGAAAGGATTCCCATAAGCATATTTAACAATGGCAAGCTCAAGTGTGTCAGTTGGTGTGAATGCTCACCCACACTTCCTCATGCGCCCTGATTTTTTCTATTATTTTACTTGTTCCTAAAGAGTGTTCTTAAATAATTTTGATTTAAAAACAAAGAACCTTAGAGCTCCTTTTTGGAGCAGCTAAAGCATTTTCATTATCCATCTGTCACAGTAGTCGACAGACAGTTGGGAAAATGCAGCCTTAGTTTCTGGGCTAAGTACATACACAAAAGGAACTTAAAGTCGTAATGAATATTCTGTCGCTTAGTCCTTTTTATTTTTAGTATTTGGATACTATTTTATTATTTTTATTAACATGTAATGTATTATTTGCTTCAGGGTTACAGGTCTGTGAATCATCAGTCTTACACAATTCACAGCAATCACCGTTGTTGCTTAGTCCTTTAAGGATGTAACATGAACACCCATGCAGTGTACAAATCCATTTGTATCTTTTACTTAATTAATATCTTATTAAAAATGATTTGGCATGAAATCACGAAACAGTATGAGATTCCTATAATAAAAGCAAAATATTCTGTAAGCTAGTTTGGCCCAAAACACAAAAGTTCCCCGAGGCATTCTGATGTTAAAATATTTGAGGGAAACATATATTAAATGAATTAATACTCATGACATTGCCAGTATCCTAATATTATTTTTCCTTGCTGGTTATTAAAACAAAATACACATTCACATATTTATCTTCTAAATGGTATGAAACATGAAAATTACTTTCTTTGTCTAATAGAAAACTAGTTGTCATGTGAATATTTTTCTAGATTGTTTTTCTGTGGTACCTCTATCATGTGACTTGACCCTCCCAAGGTATGCTCTTTGGTCTGCAGAGCTGAAGCTGGTTCACAAACTCCAGGTCTATTCCAGCCTTGGGAGGGGAAGGGAGAAGATGAAAGACATCCATGTCTGTCTCTGAGGACTGAACTTAAAACTTGAACCTGTAACTTCAGATTTTTTTCACATGTCCCAAACAACCTGGCAGGGAAGCTGTGAGAGGGTCTCCAGCTGGGCAACTATGATCACAGTTAAACCCTAGGGGGTGCTACTGCTTAAAAGACAAGGGAGTGGAGGGAAAAATTGTTAACTAGCGTGCCTTAGGTTTTATTCTAGAGAATGGGAAAAATATTTTATTTAGAGGGAAGGGTATAAATGTCATTTCCTGCCTTTTTTCTTTTTTAAAAAAGTATTTATTTATTTGAGAGAGAGAGAGAAAGCGAGAGCATGAGGGCTGGTGGAGAAGCAGTGGGAGATGGACGAGCAGACTCCCCACTGAGCAAGGAGTCTGAAGTCGGGCTGGGTCCATGAACCTGAGATCATGACCTGATTTGAAACTGAGTCAGCCACTCCCATGCATCTCTTCCTTTTCTTATGAACTACCAAACCAGATAATATTCTAGATACAGGGTGAGAGTGAGGGATGACAAAAGAGATACAAAAATAAAAAAACAAAACCAAAACCCAAAAACTCCTGCCTTCATGCAGATAATCACCCAGGTATCACAGGGTCTGTCTTCCTTATAAGTCAGTCTTGACTACACATTAGGATCCCCTGGAGAGATGTTAAAAACCAAAATGCCCAGGGTGTACTCATGAGTCACCTGAGACTCTAGAAGTGAGACCCAGGTTCCAGAATATCTAACCACACCCCAAATGTGACCACACACAGCCAAACTGAGGGCCACTGTCATGCAGGTCCGCTTGTTTCCCTGCACCAATGCTAACTCTTGCCACCTCTTCGCAGTGAAGCCAGATGGCTAAGGATTGGCCCTTCACATGTCACCAATTGGTTGAAATTCTTCAATAGTTTCTGTTGTTCTTTAAAAAAAAAGTCTCAAAATTCTTAAAATGGTAATAGATTTGGTCTTTGCTGTAATTTCCAGCCTTACTGTATTTAGCTGTCTCCTTGGGTTCTTTACTGCTGTCCCATCATTTCCTCCTTTATGTTCATAGCATGTTTTTGCCATTAGTTCCTACTTCACCACCTGCCTGCCTCTACCTAGGGAAATCCTACTCTCTCGTAGGATCTTGCATCAAATGTCACTTTCTCAGGAAGTCTCTCCTTGTGACCTACCCAGACTAGATCATTCACCCTATTACCATGTCGCCCAGAACCCTGAACTTTCTTTTCACAGTATTATGACAGTTTTAATAAGACACTTAGCTGGATAATTAATTACTTTATATCTGCCCTTGTTAGTGAACTAAATACGCTCTATGAAGACAGCTACCACTGTGTGTCACTCACTATTAAACATCAAATACTTAGAAAGATGACTTGCTTAGTAAGCATTAACTTTGTCTCTTGAATGAACAAGGATGATCTTAGAAGGCCTAGTAGTGTATTTAATGGATTGAGGAACTATCTGGAGAACATTGCAGTTGAGAGAGGCATGCCTGGGTGACTCAATGAATGGTCATGCCATTAACAGAAATTGGAATGTCTGGGAAAATAATCATTGTTTAACCAACTTGTGCAATGGTTATTTCACTGGAAAGTCAGGAGTTGAATTCTAACCTCATTCAAAACAAGTTTGTAAGACAGAGAATAAGAGATAAACAAAAGCAGTAATTGGAACTTCAAGACAAATGTGGGATTGTAATGGAAGGTATTATTGGTTTCAGCATTTCCTGGTCCTTGAGAATGACACAGAGCACCAAGGGGAGCTTTAGGGGAGCTGACCCTCTTTTGTTCTTCCTTCAGCAGAAACCTAGCACCACCAGGCTTATCTTACCAGACTTATGCAGGACACCTGTGAGACAGCCTCCTTTGGAGTCCTCGAAGGAGCATGGTTGAAGGTTCTCCATCCCCACTTCCATCTTTGGTGTCACAAGTACTAACTTGATGTTCCCCCACTCTTCAGGCAGAAGCCAAGAGGATAAATAGGGACACTGATATTCACCCCATGCTTTCATCTTGCCTTTCCCTTTTTGTCCTTGCATGAATTTCCCATTGTTCCCCTAATAAAAGCCCAACAGTCCTTGCATAAATTTCCTAGGGCTATCCTAAAAAAGTACAACAAACTGGGTTGCCTCAAACAACATAAATTCATTGTCTCATAGTTCTAGAGGCCAAAAGTTCAAGATCAATGGGGCCATACTCCTCTTGAAACCTGTAGGGAAGAATCCTTCCCTGACTCTTCTAGCTTCTGGTGTTGGTCGGCAATCTTTGGTGCTCCTTGTTTTGTAGAGACATCACTCCAATCTCTGCCTCCATTTTCACATGTGCTCTCCCTTTGTCTGTGTCTTCACATCTTCTTATAATGAGCCCAGTCATACTGGCATAGTCCCATCCTAATGACCTCATCTTTAACTTGATCCAGTCTGCAGAGACGATTTCAAAATAAGGCCATGTTTGCATGCCAATACTGGAGGTGAGGGTTTCAGCACAAATTTTTAGGGGGTGCAATACAAGTGTTAACAGAACTCACCTCATATCCTTTTATTATGAAATGGCTGGAATTCCTCTTTCATGGTGCAGGTGAACACTATGATAATGGGTCTTTTAGAGATGGGTGTTATAGGCCAAAGGAAGAGAAGTAAAGATTTGGTAAACTTGCTCTCAAGACCAAAGCCTGGCTTGCAAGACCCTTGTCTTAGTGCCCAATCCTATTTTTACACATTAAAAGCCATATACTTCCTGCTCCTTCTCTTTGTGATCAGTCTGAGAAAATTTTCAATTTCACCCCCATGCAAATGCAAGCTAGCAAGGACAAAGTTCATGTACATAGAGGGGCAAAAGAATAAACATCCCATAAATAATGTATTGGTTAATATCTAGATAAACATCATTATTTCTGAATAATCTCAGCTCTATACTCCCCTGACTTGGTTCAGTCTTCAAGTAGTTTAGCATTAGTTTGCAATTTGTGTGTTTCTATGAATCACAGGATCATTGAATATAGCTGTCTTTGGGACCCAGGTTCTGAGTTGTCAGTTAGAGACTGGTTGCTGCTACAGAAGTAAAGATACAAGAGACTGTGCCTGAGATGGTCTGTCCTCATCCCTCAAGGTCCTCCGTTCTTGCATGGGATCTTCACTGCTGTGTCCCTGTGGATGGCTCTGTGTCCTTAGAGGTCATGTCCTTATAACACCTAGGCATCTGCTCCTTGAATGAAGACAAAGAAAGCATCTCACCAGCTGCTTACATTGTGCTGACCCAATCACTAATTCAATGGTTGGATTACTTTTAAGTTGGCTCTGCTCATCTCGGTAGAAGTAGTCACAGCTCAGTGGACAGAGGCACAATGGAAATAAAGGAATGTCAGAAGAGGAATGGAATATCAAACAGCCATTGACCAGAGAGGAATTAAGCATTTTTAATTTTAATGGATTTGGTGGACTTTGAATAGCATTTGCAAACAACATAGATTATGGAAAATACTTGTTCAGTCATGTACTTTGTTTTTGAAGCAGAAACACTCACAAGGAAAACAACTCCCATATGTTCTCACTTTCAAAATTGTGGAATAATTAGTGCACTTTAACGAGTCAGTAGGTTTGTCTTCTGTGTGAGCATCATCTGGTGCCCACGGTAAACTGAGAGCTTTCAAATGTCTTTGGCGAGGCCTGACACAAGATTGGAGTTCAGGTGGGTGGGAGGCTCTGATGATGGGGTAGTATTTATTATTCCTTAATTAGATGGCTGCATTTTGCATGTGCCTTCATTTGTTTTTAGATCATAATAAAGCAAACAGCTCATTACAAAGCCCCTCCATAAATACCCCAAAAGAACACAGTGCATGTGTCAGAAGGAAATAAATATTTACCAAATTAACTGACAGTCTTGCTCATGAATATATGCCAACCTCATGTTTGTATTTATTATTTTAACTTTTATTTTTTCAATGATGCCTAAAATGTCTGCTCTTTCCTATGGACCAGATTTATTTGAAATCAACTTCAAAATATTCTTCTTATCATGATCCTTATCATTGACTGTGACTTTTTTGGTCAAAGGTGGAAATTGCCAAAAAAATTTTCATTTTTTAATAAACCAAACCAAACCAAATAAAACCTTTTTACTTGTTAGGCCCATTTGTCATTGTCTATGTGTCTCCTCTGAAACTCATCCTAATCTTGACAGTGGGCAGGGCTGGAATCCTTCTTTTTATTATGAGTGAACATGTGGGAAGCTGGGTTATGTTCATTCATTCTTTCATCCTCCCCCCCCCCAACCAGGCAATGAATAGAAACCTTTTCTCTGACTCCATTTTGCTTATAAATATAAATGACCGAGCATCTAATATTATGGAGCATCAGGAAGGGAGGAAGAAGGACTCTCTAATATGAGAGGTCAAGGCTTATCCAAAAAAGAGACCAGGAAAGGACAGAGGTGAGGACATCAGTGAGGATGAGCTAGAGGAGGGGATTGTTGTGAAGGCTGGGCAGAAACCTGGGAGGCAAGAAAGAGTTACTTGTTTGAGGAGACCTTATGAACAAATTTAGGCTAACAATGAGTGAGGTGTGGTTGAGGTATGTCAGAGAAATGAGTGGTGAAGTGAAAAATTTAAGACTTGGGAATGAGCTGGAGATTAATGGATATCCTTTCCATGGAAGAAAGGAGCCTCTGGGGATTGTGTGCTTCTCTCAAGTTGCCAGCTTTTGTCTTTTATTAGGCTGTTTCACAACTCTGTGAGGGCAAAAGTTAACTTATAGAAAACTGATAACAATGCAAATAATTTTGCCTAGATAAAAAAGCAAATTAATTATATCCAGTGGAATATAGTTGATTGCTGCCCTATGGATAGAGCAGTTTTTGCAAATTCATGTAAGCGTTTTTTCTCAGCATCTAAATTTGTGGTTCTTTGACTTCTCATTAAACAGGTTATAACATCTTTTTTAGTTCCTTCATTAGCTAATGAATTAACTAAAGTCCTCGGCACATGTTCATTTTATACCTGTGTACCCAATAATTTTAGGCTCCTACAGGATTTAGTTTAGGCTTTGTATGTAAAAATCAGTGGGCCTATACTCATATATTTCTTCTTTTGTCTTCATGAAGTGGCTAGTGCTTCATCCCACATATACTTATATGCTTGTGTATATGAGTATAGACCAGGCAAATGTTTTCCTACAAATGGGTAATTTTACTTGGTTTACAGCATTTTTCTGGTCACTTTCTATTATCTGCACTAATGTGTATTTTCTCTTCCTCTGCTTCTCCATCTCAAGAACACACACACACACACACACACACACACTGTGCTCTCCAAAGAACTGGAGTTCTATGGAGGAAAATTATGGGAAGCTACTGAGTCTAAAACATCCCCGTGAATGGGCTCTGGGCCTTTACCTTGACAGAGGTCTACCGCATGGTAATGCCATAGGTGTTCATAGGCAGGAGCCATTACCCAAGGCTGGTATTTTTAGTCAAAGAGTTTTGAAGATGCAGAGCTTTTGCTAGGATGAATAGGACTTGAAAGTGGAAAAGAGACTACATGGCATCAAAAATTAGAGCAATGAAATAAGTACATATCTGCGAGAGATAAATATGGTTGAAGGATGCTGCATATAAAGCTCTTTGAGCTAATCCACTATTCACAGCAAGAGCTGTGATAGAGGGGGAGATCCACTCAGAGGGGTCCTTTGCATCCCTCTAGCGGGTCTCCCTGGAAGTGCACCAAATAATTCTGCTTAGAGCTCACCCTCGCTAGCCAAAACGCGCACATAGTCAAGTGCAAAGGAAGCTGGAGAAAGAAGATCTAGCTAAGAACCAGTATTTTGTTTGTTCGTTTGATATTGAGAAAGAAGAGGAGAGATATTGGAATCAACAATAGTGTCTGCCACAGATAACACCTTGTCTCTGTACTTGGTAGGGTCTATTATGGAGGGATCCATCTGTCTCTCCATATTCAGCGTTTTGGGTCTAGTGAGATGACCATTATTCTGTGTCCAAAATCACAGCCCCAAGTCCTAACTCTGAAACTCAGTGACAATTATCTGGCCTTTCTGAAAGTCTTAGCCTTGAGTTCCATTTGTCCTTATCAGTGAGACAGCACAGATATACTGAAATTCTTCAGTTTCCCTGTAGGTCTCTTGTTATCACCCTTGTCCTTTTTATTCTAGGAGATCCTTTAGGAAAAAGACTATAGCTCCCTTTAGGCCTGGTGATATTTCACATGATGAGATGCTCAAGAAAGTGATTTCAATAAATTCTGGTTGATTAAGAATCTAGATGAATGGGTACCCAGATGTGCACCATCTCATGCTCTCTTCTTTAGTCCCACATTCATATAGATGCAGAACTGAGCTTCTCATTGAGTTCCCTAACAAGCATGCATTCATGAGAAAGCTCTAATAAACAAAGTGAAATCTACTAAAGGATTTATAGGGGTGTCAAGTCAGGAAACTTGTGTCACATGCTTGGCAGCCAACAGCTTCAGAATCCATAACAATATTCCTAGCCTTTAAAGTCATCGCTTGGCTATACCTGAGTGGTGAGTCTCCAGCCCCTGCTTTGACATTGCTTCATGTGGGTCCAGGTATCCTGGCTCATGTCTCGTCTCTTGGGTTCCCATCCACCTTCAACCCATCCCCAGGCCAAAAATACAAATAAAATAAAATAAAATAAAACAAAACACTAAAAAAAACTGTAACTTTATTCCAGCTAAATAAATCATCTAGGGATTTATGTCTTCAACACATTCTTTTCCAAGCAAAATAAAGGGCCAAATTCCTAGGGACACTTTCCTTAGAGAGGTGAGGTTATAGCCATTTTATTTTTTTTATGGCCAATGGATGAAGAGATGAAGATGAGGCAATATAAGTGAAGAGCAGGGGACACAGAGTCTGCCATTTTTAACAAATGCCATTTACTGATTGATCATATATTTTATGCTAGGCTTCATCATCTGAACTGTTGTATTATCTTCATCCTGCAGATCCAAAATATGGTGGATAAGAGCAGTTTTGGACTTGTTGAAGATGGTAGGTAGTATGTGGCATAAACGGAATTAAGCCCAGAGCCATCTGATTTCAATGTTTGTCCTTGCCTTTCTCAAATATTGCTTTGCTGCCTTCCATATGGAGTTTATTCCACAATCAGGCCAGCCGTCTCTCTGAATGCCTGATTTCTCCATATAAAAAAATGGCACCCTAGCAGCAGCTAGTAAGACCCAAGCAGCTAGAATTACTCCCAAATTACTCAAACTCCCAAATTACTTGGCTTGACTTGAGCCTCACCAAGGATTGCCTTCAGAACTCCGTAATCTGATAACAATCAGAAACTCAGCAAAGTGCTTATCGGCTATTTCACAATGGCAAATGCTCGCCAGCCCAGCAGATGTAATGGAAGATCACAGAAGAGGTTCTTTATGTGGAGAAGGTAGAGAAAACATACTGGTTAGGGGATGTGTTTCCAATACCTGGGATACCTGTCATCTGGGATGAAAAGCAAAATGGGAGCTGGTGGAGATGGGGAGTTTAGCTTGTTTTCTCAAAATCATCACAAGAAATCATTGGGTGGTATAAGAAGGTGGATACAAACAAATCCAGATTAAGTTTAGATTAACTCAAATTAATTACAATAAATAAAATACAAAATGCAGGAACTCAGTCGCATTAGCCACATTTCAGATGTCCAGCAGCCCCAGGATGCTAGTGGCTACTGTGCTGGTCTCACAGATATGTCGCAGCTCTGTCATCGGGTAGCACTGATCTAGGACACGAAATGGTGAGGTCAAGGGAAGCCACCCATGATGATGCAGCTCTAATTGGCAGAGCGAACATTTGTAGGGTCATACTGGGCATAAAACAGTAGTAGTATTTACTCACTTTAAACAAACAAACAAACAAAACAAAACTCTGGTACAGTGCACATAACATAAAATTTACCATCTCAATCATTTTAAAAAATGCAGCTCAGTGTTTTAAAATATATTTGTATTATTGTACAATCTCTGAACTTTTCCATCTTGCAAAATTGAACTTTTTCATCTTGCAAAATCCCCACCAGTTCCCATTTTGCTCTATACCCATTAAATACCAAATCCCCATGTCTCCTTTTCCCCAGCCCCTGGCAACAACCATCCTACCTTCTGCTTTAATGAGTTTGACTACTCTAGATTCTTCACATGGGTGGAATCATACAGTGTATGTCCTTTTGTGGCTGGCTTATTTCACTTAGCTTAAGGTCCATCTATGTTGTGGCATGTGTCAGAATTTCATTCCTTTTTAAGACTGAGTAATATTCCATTTTATATGTGTTTACTACATTTTGTTTATTTATCAGTTGATGGAAACCTGAATTGCTTTCACTTTTTGGCTGTTGTGAATATTGCCTCTCTGAAGTTGGATGTATAAATATCTCTGTGAGACTCTGCTTTTCTTTTTTTTTTTTTTTTAATATATCCCCATGAGGGGAATTGCTGGATCGTTTGGTAATTTTATTTTTTAAAATTTTTCCACAGCAGCTATACCATCTTATGATCCCATCCACAGTGCTTGAGGGTTTTAGTTTCTCTGTATCTTTATCAACACTTGCTTTTTCTTCTCTTTCTTTCTGATAGTAGCCATCTCAAGGGGTGTGGGAAATATCCACTTATTTTTAAGACCCACTTTATTTTCCATGATGTAGATGCTATTCCTAGATGAAATAATTTTTAAATTATTTCTAGTTAAAATGAATATACCTTTATTATAGAAAATTGGGAAAATATGGATATTTTAGAAGAGAATGAAAAAATAGGCAAAATCTTACCCCTTAGAGATAGCCATTAATAATCTTTTTCTTTCCTTAGATTTTATTTATTTAAGCAACCTCTACACCCAATGTGGGGCTCAAACTCACAACCGTGAGATCAAGTCACATGCTCCACTGCCTGAGCCAGCCAGGGGCACCACCATTACTAATATCTTGTTGTACACTAAAAATAAGTAAAAGAACTTAGTGTTTCTGAATAAGAACCACATTTTATGGACTGACTCATAATTTGACTTTTTCAAAAATAATAATGCTTCTTGGGCATTTTTATATTATTAAATACTTCTAAGTGTTTTGTAATAAGTGGGTGGTATTTAATCATATGGATGCAACATAGTTTAACTTACCACTTAATTTTGAATACGATGCTTTTGTTTATTCGTTATAATTATATTGTAATGAATTATCTTAAATAAAAATCACTATATAGCTGTGTGAAAGTTTTCTAGGACACATTTCTTTTTTTTTAATCATTATTTTTTTATTATATTATGTTAGTCACCATACAATACGTCATTAGTTTTTGATGTAGTGTTCCAAGATTCATTGTTTAGGGTCAACACCCAGTGCTCTATGCAATATGTGCCCTCCTTAATAGCCATCACCTGGCCAACCCATCCCCACAACCCCCTCCCCTCTAAAACCCTCAGTTTGTTTCTCAGAGTCCACAGTCTCTCATGGTTCACCCCTCCCTCCAATTTTCTTCCGCTTTCCCTGATTTTTTCCCTTCCTTCTCCTAATGTCTAGGACACATCTCTATATTTTTCTAGCCACTGGGTTTAGAGTACTTTTTAAAACTTTTCTTGTTGAGAAACAATGTGCAGATAGAAAATTCAAAATTATAATTATACACTTTGATAAGTTATCCTGAAGTGAACATATCAGTATGACCTTTTTTTTTTTTAATCTAGCCAGCCTTTCCAACAAAAGCTGTATATTACCAGTTGACTCAGGTTAGGTTCTCCAGAAGCAGATGCCAAGATGAGCATGCACATGCCAGTGAATCACTAGGGAAATGCTCCCAGGGGAGACAGGTAAGGGAGTGGGAGAGGCTAAGCAGAGGAAGGGAGGAAGGTGTCACTAGAGTGGACAGTGGAATGCTCCACAGGTAGCTTCAATCTGGATTTGTATGAGAACTCAAAAGTGAGGTAACCTTACATCTGTCCCACCCTGTTGTGGAGGTTCAGCTTTTTTCCTTCCAATACAGTGATGATGGCCTTGTAGGAAGAGAAAACCCGAACTTCCAGACCCCTCTCCTCTGTCTTTCTGTGCCCTTAGACAATCCACCAAAATGCCATGTTGTCCAAGAAGCATTTCAGGAACCGTGTATAGAAAGTCCTTCAGGGGTAGAGGTGCAGGTTCCTGGGACTGGGGGCTGGTGCACAGAAATGGTAAAAGGGACCTGGGGGTGAGGGGCAGGGAGTGAGGGTAGGGGAAGAACCTTCACATTGTTCAGGAGTCTGAAAACTGGAAGCTCTGCTTCTGCCCAGAAGAAACAACTAAGCTGACTTCCAACATGATACTTGGTTTTGCTTGCTTTTGAACTTTATATAATGGAATCATAGGGACAGTGCTCCATTTGTGTTTACCATTGTTTATTTATCTTAAAGTTTATGATATCTGGCCAAGATCTTGCACATAGCAATAGTGTAGGATTCCACTGTTTCAATATGCCACCATTTATTTATTCAGTTCTGAGTTGTTACTACCTTAGAAATGTTACTGAATGATACACTTTTGAACATTATTGCCAGGTCATAGGGTAGGCAATATTTCGTTTTAGTAGACATGGCTGGAAGCAGTTCTCCAAATTATTTACACCAATTAAAATGCCTACCAGAAGTTCATGAGGATTTCAGTTTATATCCTCATCATACTTGGTATTGTTAGTCTTTTAAAAGTATAGCCATTTTTGTGGGTATATGGTGACTTTTCAATGTGGTTTAAACTTGTATTTCTTAACAAAGATGTTGAACCCTTTCATAGGTTTATTGTCTATTTGGACAACCTCTCTTGTGAATTGCATACTTGTAACTGTTGTCTATTTTAAAATTGGATTTCTTACCAATTACTGACTTTTAAATGTATATATATATATTTTTTTCATATCAATCAGATAATTTTTACTAAATGAAAAACTATACCTGAAGCATATTTTAAATCAAAATGGAGTTTAAAAACAGACATACAAGTTTGAAAGAATTTTGCACTGTGCTGAAGATCAAATCCCTTGCAGTAATACAATACACCAATTAGCAAAATGTAAGTTAACAGAATTCTCAACATTTTCAAAATTATATTAAGGTCAAGAATTTTACATCTGTGATAGTAAGTATAGAAAGACATTATAAATATGATGCCCATTGCTGTGAAGCTTACAAATTTGATAATACTTAATAAAAACTTTCAGAATCATACTCAGATTCAAAGAATTACAAATTTGCACCCCATACATTCTCCTTCTGATTCTTTATGTTCTTTTCTACATAAAGAACTTATGTTCTTTATGTACTTTTCTACTCCTTGTCATTTGTTAATATTAACTGTTATTTAACATGAGAGACTTTGGACACAGAAACAAAATGAGGGACTTGGAGGGAGGGGTGGGGAGATGGGAAAGCCTAGTGGTGGGTACTGAAGGCACCTATTGCATGGAGCACTGGGTGTGGGGAATGGGCAATGAATCTTGGAACACTGAAAAAAAATTTAAAAAATGAAAAAAATAAAAAGAGAGAAAGAACAAGAGATTTTTCAGTAAATGCATGATAATATACAGAAATCATTGAATTACATATAATTCACTTGCAAAGCATGTTTGTACAATATTATATGAACTTTGATCATAAAAAGTGAGAGTAAATATATTTAGCAATGTAACAGTAACAACAAACCTAAAAAAAACAAAACTAATGCAAGTAAAGGTGTTTACTTTTTCGTTACATACGAAAATTAAGCATGCCAAAGGATGTCTGGTGTGAATTGAAACCTAAAGCCAGGAGACCACATAATCACATTACCAAGTAGTTGGGTAATGCTATAGGAATCTTATCTTAAAGTTAAATGATGTTACAGCACAATAGAACATCAATAAGTTAAAAATTAGAGCACACAAATCCAAATTGATGGTAATTTCTATATAAAGCAAAATATACACTATCAGCTGTAAGTTGGCCCAAACTGATTAGATCATGGGATTGGGGCATTTGAGTATCTTTTAAAAATACAAATATCTTTGTTTATGGTGTAAGAGAATGGTCCAGTTTCATTCTTCTGTATATAACTGTCCAATTTTCCCAGCACTATTTATGGAAGAGACTGTCTTTTTTCCTTTGGATATTTGTTCCTTCTTTGTCAAAGATTAGTTGACCATAGAGTTGAGTGTCCATATCTGGGCTCTCTATTCTGTTGCATTGGTCTATGTGTCTTTTTGTGCCAGTACCATGCTGTCTTGGTAGTAGCTTTGTAATAGCTTGAAATCTGGCAACATGGTGCCCAGCTTTGTTTTTCTTTTTCAACATTTCCTTGGCGATTCGGTGTTTTTTCTGGTTCCATACAAATTTTAGTCTGCATCTCATCTAAAGCCTTTCTAACCTCATCTTTCACTTCTGTTACTATGGCTTCCACTTTGAGACTAATGTTCTTTTCTAAATTGACTATTGCTTGGACTATTGCTGCCCTGAATTCCATATCTGTCATATTGTTTATGTTCATTTCCAGTAGTTCTGTGACCGAGGTTGCAGTCTCAGGGTTCTTCTTCTGTTGGGTGTTCCTTCTCCGAGTCATTGTGGCGAGGAG
>PITA01024480.1:0-26194 GCA_004023965.1 Spilogale gracilis | reverse complement strand
CTGTTGATGGGCACCTTGGCTCTTTCCACAGTTTGGCGATTGTGGCCATTGCTGCGATGAACATTGGGGTACATATGGCCCTTCTTTTCACTACATCTGTATCTTTGGGGTAAATGCCCAGTAGTGCAATTGCAGGGTCATAGGGTAGCTCTATCTTTAATTTTTTAAGGAATCTCCACACTGTTTTCCAAAGCGGCTGTACCAGTTTACATTCCCACCAACAGTGTAAGAGAGTTCCCCTTTGTCCGCAGCCTCTCCAACACTTGTTGTTTCCTGTCTTGTTAATTTTGGCCATTCTGACTGGTGTAAGGTGTTATTTCAGTGTGGTTTTGATTTGAATTTCCCTGATAGCTAGTGATGCTGAACATTTTTTCATGTGTCTGTTAGCCGTTTGTATATCTTCTACGGAGAATTGCCTCTTCATGTCTCCTGCCCATTTTTTGATGTGTTCATCTTCTTTTTGGGTGTTGAGTTTGAGTAGTTCTTTATAGATCTTGGATACCAGCCCTTTGTCTGTAGTGTCATTTGCAAATATCTTCTCCCATTCCGTGGGTTGCCTCTTTGTTTTGTTGACTGCTTCCTTTGCTGTACAGAAGCTTTTTATTTTGATGAAATCCCAGAAGTTCATTTTCGCTTTTGTCTCCTTTGTCTTTGGAGACATGTCTTGAAAGAAGTTGCTGTGGCCGATGTCAAAGAGGTTACTGCCGATGTTCTCTTCCAGGATTTTGATGGATTCCTGCCTCACATTGAGGTCTTTCATCCATTTCGAGTTTGCCTTTGTGTGTGGTGTAAGAGAATGGTCTAGTTTCATTCTTCTATATGTAGCTGTCCAATTTTCCCAGCACCATTTATTGAAGAGACTGTGTTTTTTCCACTGGATATTTTTTCCTGCTTTGTCAAAGATGATTTGACCATAGATTTGTTGGTCCATATGTGGGCTCTCCACTCTGTTCCATTGGTCTATTTCTCTGTTTTTGTGCCAGTACCATGCTGTCTTGGCAATCACAGCTTTGTAATAAAGCCTGAAGTCAGGTAATGAGATTCCCCCAGCTTTGCTTTTCTTCTTCAGCAATTCCTTAGTGATTCAGGGTCTTTTTTGGTTCCATATAAATTTTAGGATTGTTTGTTCCAACGTTTTGAAGAATGTGGGTGGAATTTTGATCGGAATGGCATTGAAAGTGTAGATTGCTCTGGGCAGTATAGACATTTTGACAATGTTTATTCTTCCGATCCATGAGCATGGAATGCTCTTCCATCTTTTTGTGTCTTCTTCAATTTCTTTCACGAGTGTTCTGTAGTTCCTCGAGTACAGATCCTTGACTTCTTTGGTTAGGTTTATTCCTAAGTATCTTATAGTTTTTGGTGCTATAGCAAACGGAATCGATTCTCTGATTTCCCTTTCTATTTTTTCGTTGTTAGTGTATAAGAATGCAACTGATTTCTGCACATTGATTTTGTATCCTGCCACATTACCAAGTTGTTGTATGAGTTCTAGTCGTTTGGGGGTAGAGTCTTTTGGGTTTTCCACAGAGAGTACCATGTCATCTGCAAAGAGAAAGAGTTTGACTTCCTCTTTGCCAAGCTGGATACCTTTTATTTCTTTCTATTGTCTGATTGCTGTTGCTAGGACTTCTAACACTATGTTGAACAGTAGTGGTGAGAGTGGGCATCCTTGCCTTGTTCCTGATCTCAGAGGAAAGGCTGTCAGTTTTTCTCCATTGAGGATGATAAGATCCTTGCTAACAGGATCCAACAATACATTAAAAACATTTTCCACCATGATCACGTGGGTTTTATCCCAGGGATGCAGGGGTGGTTCAACACTCACAAAAACAATCAATGTGATAGAGCAAATCAATAAGAGAAGAGAGAAAAACCACATGGTACTCTCAATTGATGCAGAAAAGTCATTTGACAGAATACAACATCCGTTCCTGATCAAAACTCTTCAAAGTATAGGGATAGAGGGAACATTTCTCAACCTCATAAAATCTATCTACGAAAAAGGCCCCAATCATTTGCTGGTGAGGCTATAGAGCACAATGTACAAAGCTGGTTTCTCCAAAAAATGATCTTCAAAACTCATAATAAATCGGCCAAAACCAAAAACTCATAATAAATCATCCGAAAACAAAAATCGACCAAAAATTGACCTTCAAACTAGCTCATAGCTATTGAAAAGTTGCTAGGACTCAATCATCTGTCTAACTGCTTTAATTATATGACTTTACTTCTTCTTCATTAAGTAAAAGGACCCATAAGCTATAAGCAAGCAGTAGGTCCTGGATTTTAATCCAAGCCCTCTGAGTCAGGCAAACATGTTTGAAAGATGTCAACTACATTTCTGCTTACCACTCTAACATTTCAAATTAGTAGTACAGAATACCTTTCAAATCTGAGACACCTTACTTAATGGTGTACTATTATCAGTTTCCTATCTGACCATTGCATTTATTACTCTGATTAAAAATAAATATCGTCAGTATACATGCATGTTGAAAAAGCAGTTCATTGTAGCTTCAATGAGGCTACATAACACACAAGCAATCAAATAAACAGCTAAACAACAATAACAAGCTCCCTTTTGGTTGAAGCTCTGTGGAATATAGTGTTAAGATCTCAAATTAGTCACTTTGGGCTTGTGGCCATAAGAATACCTTTTCTTGATGGATACAAGAAAAGTCTTTGAAAATTAGTAACAGATTTCTAGGTATTCAAGTGTGCTTCACTAACACTAGTTCATCTAAACTTCTAATACTATGCAGGCTAGAATCACTTACTGGTACCTGAAATAGTATCATTAGGGTCCTAGAGGCACTCCTGTCTCAGACTCAAAGTTGGATGCATAGAAATCTGTCATTTACCTCCTTACTTATTTAGGCTGTCTAAAAAATGATAGCTGAATAAAATATTTAACAGCTAAATTCTTTTTTTCTATTAGACTTTTAATGTGAAATTACAAACAGAAAAAAAAGCAGAAAAATTGCTTAAAAGGTTACAGAAATTGATGCATATAAAAATGTCCATCTAAAAATGACACAACCTCAAAAAGTTTCTATTTTTTTTAACAAGTATGTTCCAAAAGAATATGGCCACATTTCAGAGAGACATTTCTTCTCCCAACACCATGACAAGTGTTGATATCACTAAAAGGATTCTGAAAATGAATTCAAAGCAACATCAATTTTTTTTAAATGTTGGAGAAAGTAAAATGATTTTGGTATACATGTCTCATAAAGACCTTCGCTTTTACAGACTCTTAACTCAGTTCTCTTAATACTCAAAGAACTATTTGGACAGTTACATGGATCTTTCTCAAAAACTATTTTTTAAGCACTCACATTCACACACAGATGCATGCAGACACACACACACATACACACACACACTTTCATATTTTTTAAAGTGAGCAAGTCATTTTATTCATGATCTCACATATCTTCTTTGCTCGGGAATGCATTTTGATCGCTGCTAAATAATACGAAAACAACTGTTTGCAGCCAAGCACTTATAGGGAGAGTTAGCTGAATTTTCTGCAGGTACTCTCCAAGCCCAGGGTGATTTTTCCAAATGGTCTGTAAATTCTCTGTAAATTAAGCACTGGCATTTCACTTCCCTTCTGCTAATCACGTCAAGCTCCCTAATTCCTAACTGTAAAATCAAATGTCTTAGTGACTTTCTCCTAGCTGAGTCTTCTCAATAGCCTCTCATATTAAGGATTCAATGGCTGTGCTTTAAATGAACCCGTTTCACTGGCAGGTGCCTGCTGGTTTTTAGGTTTTAAACGGTACCATTACTATCATTTATAAGGATAACATCACAATTAAGAATGTATGAATAATTTAAAATTGAGGAGCATTCAGTTTCACAGTCTATCTGGCACGAAGGTTTGAAAGTGCAAGGTCTTTATTTTTATTACAAAACACTGGCTGTCTGGGTAAAAGGAGATGAAAAGTTACTAATTTCAGGCTTTACTTCAAACCCTTTAATCTTGCAAATAAGTGCCTTCAGTGAGGACTTTGTTACCCCAGAAGGCCTAGCCAGCGTTGTTCACGTTCTTTGTCTTTTCCCAAGGTCCTTACCTTATCCTAGGTGAGCCAAGTGAGACAAAAGGGAATCCGCTAGAGGAAGGGATTATTTAATAGAGCTTTTCTTTTTAAATCCTAACTTGTGCTGTTGGCAAATATTATGAAACACGATCATTTCATTGCCATAAATAATGTTATATAATTAAAATTCCATTCTGTGGTTGGGAACAGTGTGATAAACTGTTTGCGAATTGGTAATTCTATTTATTAAAAACAGAGGCATTAATTTTGACACATTGAATTATAACACAGACAAACAGATCTTGTGTTTTAATTAAATGCTCTATTTGATGAGCTTTTTTAGTCAAAGATTTAATACCAGATCCTACAACTTGTATGGTATAGAGCAGAGAACAATCTTCACAGGGAATGCAGAGAGCCCAGGGGAAAAGCTCTGCTAGGATTCCAAAGACACAGAGCAGGCCCTGGGCCTCTCCCTCCAGCACCCCCTGCTTTGTGTGGGGCCCCCGTACCATGAGCTGGTTTGTTAGGGCCTCTCCAAGCCGGCTTTTTCCTCCAAAGCCTCCAGCAAAGCTCCCGGTCCTCTAAGGCATTCCTTATTTCCTGATGGTAAAACAGGACTGAATATTTTCTTTAAATAAATAAATAACAACCAAACTGCTTTGAGCTTTTTTTCACATTAAGCTACATTTAATATTCATTTCACATTTTTTTTCTATTAATTAAAAGTAAACCGTGTATTGTATGGTACATTATCCCTCTAACAGCCCCATGTGGAGATCATGAAGTGGAAGACTAATGGTGTAGACTTTAGCATTTAGTTTTAACCAGAATAATTTACATATCTGTGAGAAGAGTCCAAGGCATGTGTAAATAAGCAGAACTCTGAGATATCAAGACCCTTGCTCAGTTGACTATGGACTGCAAGCCATGGGCTGTGTATTTATTCCATCAGTCAGGTAATTTAATGAGACTTACACAGCATTTATTTCTGCAGAAGAGACAAAAGTTATTATTAAGGAGAGGCATGTGGCAGTAAGAAAAATGTGTTTGCTTGTTTTATTTTATTCTATTACCCCAAGTAGCAAAGGTGATCCCATTCAATGTTCATTAAAGTTTACCTTTATAATTTATCAAAGGAGACCCACATCAACAGTTTTATGCTGAGATTTCAAAATTGGAAACATTAAAATTTGATCCCAAATGCCAGATATTTAGGGAGGCTTTTCACTAGAAAAATAACTACATAGCTTTAATCTATAGATTTTTATTAATGCACAACTCTATTAAATGACCAAAAGAAAGTACATTAAAGAAAAGTCATCAACTCTGAAAGGGCACTTTAACTTGAAATTACCAAACTTTTGGACCAGTTCTGAGGGAGGAAAGATATTTCTTACAGAACTGGTGAGTTTACATAAGGGATTGCAAAAGCAGAATTTTCAGCGAATTTGTCTGCAAAGAATTACATTGTATTATGAATAGTGTTAGGCAGTTACTAGAAGACTAAGATTATTTTAAGAAAACACTGTGTCTCTTTGCTAAAACGTGAATTGAAAGACATCAGGATTTAGTATTCAAACCGATTTAAGTTATCGATTCTTAAAATATGCCTCACACGGAATAGTGTTCTGAGTTAGGAAATCATTGTAAAGGGTACAGGCATCAGTGAGGACGACAGCTGTATGGTGCCAAACATCCAGAAGAACAGTGAAAAACTCAGTCACTGAGGATGTTTCCAAATAATCATCACTTTTGGCATCAACGTTGCCAAATGGGACTTGAAGAACCGAAGCCAGTCTTACCCTAATGATAATCCTTTTTTAGTAAGATATTCAGACCATTGATGCTAAGTGTCCCTCTAGAATTTGAATTCCCTAGTTATCTGTCTAAAACTTCATTCCAAAGGTGTGACAAAATTGACACTAATAGTCATATATTTAAAATTGATTGAATTGATGCTGTGCCTTTAAAAACATTGTAATCTCTTGTAACCCAAACCAACAGTGTAAGAGCACAAATGTTCAGTCATAGACACTGCATTTTTACATGGCCTCTTGAGTGTTCACACTCCTACAAAGGCTGTCAGACCTGCTAAATGGCATAGCCAAATTTCTCTTGGATCTTTTTATAATACAATGATGTGTAAGTGTAAATCAATGTAGCATTTGACTCCTCAAATACCATATCACAAAGTCTTTTAAATACACAACTTGATCCATAGGATGAATTTGAGCCAATTCCACAAAAATATCTGTAACTTTACATATACCCTTTGCATATTGTAACCTAAAGTTAAACTTACACACAATTCTTCTTGCAGCAAAAACTCATCTTAAAGTTCTCCACTTTGGTTCAGAATGAATTTGCCTCATTCAAATCATGAACCTTACCCTGATTAAATGAAAATAAATCTACAGAATGCATATTCTGGTAAATGCTAATAACACATTTCCTCTGTTTTCATTTCAAAACCATTATTTTGAAGAATATGCAAAGCAATTTATCCTCAAAGTATATATACAGAAAAATGAATATGATAGTAAAATACTGAGACTCTCAGAAAAATAAAGTTCCCCATTTTTATATAGTTCTTGTCATCCTACCTTTTAAAATTTTTGGCATTGCCTCCAATAGACTCAGTTTCTAAAGCAGAGACCATAGTTGAGCTATCTTTCCCTCCTCAGCACCATTCATATTGCCTTGTACATAGAACATGCTTTCAGAAAATGTCTGTATTGAACATTGAATATGGAGAACTTCTCAAGGAATTCCCGCAAGAATTTCAAATAGTTGAGCTGTGACAGGGATTTTGAGACTGAAAAACAAAAGGCAAATTGCTTTGAATAGGGAAAGTTACACATAAATAATTAAAAATGTATTTTTTTAAAAAGATTTTATTTATTTATTTGACAGAGAGAAACACAGCTAGAGAGGGAGCACAAGTAGGGGGCATGAGAGAGGGAGAAGCAGGCTTCCTGCTGAGCCCTGAGCTGGATGCGGATGTGGGGCTGGATCCCGGGACTCCGGGATTATGACCTGAGCTAAAAGCAGATGCTTAACAACTGAGCAACTCAGGTGCCCCAGAAATGTATTGTTTGAAGACAGAGAGAGTCAGCCTTTCGGAGAGATGATTATTTTTTTCTTCGAATATTGGTGGTTGTGACAGATATGTCACACCGTTTTAAACTTAAAAAGAGAGAGAGAGACTCAATTCTTTTTTTTTTTTTTCCCACTTCGTCTTTATAAAGTATTTTGGTTTGTCTGACTGCGTTCGTCCATTTTATGTTTTAAGACGTAATTTAACATTTAAAGATATTGCACTTTGCTTTCTTCTTCCAGTTAAGTGTGATAATACAGTAATATGTGTCAATTAAAAGGTTGCTTGCTGTATCATTAGTTGACAGACATGCAATGGAGCTTCCCAGCAAAATGAATCTTGAAGCTTTTGCCTTTCTTTTATTATAGAGTCTTTTTTTATGTTTTTGTCATTACACTTCTTTGGACAGAAATTAAAGCAGAGCTATTTCCTATGAAATTGCTCAGCTAACCCTCAGTGGTTCTGAATTCTCCGTGCCTTTTTTCAGAATATACTGGCATATGAACATGTCCTTTATTAGTTTTGATTTTAAAACATGGGCCCTGGGTATCTATATGTGGCATTCACTCAAATAATTTTGATTCTCCTTCATGTTCTCCCTCATCCTTGAGAATTAGTACTGACTTCTGTGACATCAAGGCTCTAAGATCTTATCAAGTGAATACTTCCATTTTTGTTTTCAACTTACTTAATATACAGTATCTGAATATTATATAATTAAACCCTAAAAAATATGGAAAAAAACTTTATTAATTTTCTGATCTTTTAGAACCACACAGTGACAGTAAAGCAATGCATTTCAAAGTCCCAAATATTTAGTAATTCTTCAGTTGAGGTGCTGTGGTTTATAATGATCTTTCACTTTTATTTTTGCTTATTGGTATTTAATGATATACATGCATATATTAAAAAATAAATGTAATTCCTCTTGAAAGCATAACACTTTTTAATGGTTCTAAACATGTAAAACAATGATGATGATATAATTATTGAAATGTAAAGAGGAGAGAAGCCCTTTTCTTGTCACATGAAGAATTTTTATAAAGGAGGCATATGATTGTTTGAGTAATGCTAGCTTGAGACAATAGGAACCGGAGTGCCCTGATACGGAGTCTCTTTCCTTATGTTTTAATAATGGCCTTCTGAGCACACACATTCACTTTCAGATTTTTAAGCAATTAGTTTGCAGATGTCACTAAATAAATGGCATTCATTCCTTAAGCAGGAACCATACCTGTTAACCATCTCAGCCTATTCTAGCTTTAAAGCTGGGCTTGATGTGCACAGCATGTTCAAAAACTGTACTCACAGTTCAAATGAGCTGGATTACAGACCATGACCACTGAGACCCTCACATGACAAAGCCTTTGTGTAATTAATATGCAGGGTAAAATGCTCCCTGGACTGCTGCTAAAGCGATTTAAATCATGCACATAAAAAATGTAATCACAAATTTAGCATGGTGGACAGAGTAGTCACACTGGGCTTGATTGCATAGAAGGTTCCAAGTGTGTTTTAAATGTCCTTTAAGATTGAGATTAGGACTTGTACTTACAAGATGCATATTAATCTAAAACTCAACATTTTTCAGTGTGGGATCACAGTAGGAGAACATTATGGGCAATAGAGGTTCATTCTAATCCCAGTAGGTAATTACACTTTGAAATAATATTCTTTAATTAAATCTTGTTTGCAGTTGATTGATTTAAACACTAAATCTAAAAACCCAAATTTGAGTTTTTATCAATTTTTGATGCTTATTGCACACAACTTGGGCTTTAATTGATGTTTCTGAAGTTTTAAAGCCCTTGTCCACCATATCCTGGTTGAATTTTGTGTGATTATCAACATCATTCTTTAATACCCTTGATGACTTCCTCTGGAATCTCAATAAGTTTGTGCACCCTTAAAATTTTAGCGTAGACCTAAAAAGTATTTAATATGTCACAGTGCCAATATTTGCATGGAAGTTTCTTCTATCACACCTTCAGTAGGTAGACACATATCTTAATCCCGTCTCTGAAATACAGAGGCTTTTTTTTAAAATACCGTTTGCAATATTAGAAGTAAAAATTGCACCCTAGTTTTCATAATGGACAAGGTATAAAGAAAAAAAATACTAAATTTTGGAGTAATTTGCATCGTTTCAAAATTGAAGTAATATGACATTAAGCAACAGCAACACAAATACTCCGTCCATGTATGCACAAAGAGAAGCTGTCTAACAATAAATATGTCACCTTTTATGTTTATAGCTTCTTTCTCGCCATTTGGCAAAACTTACCACAAACACGATTAAAAGACTCATTGTGGACATTTTAAGATGAATTCTTTTCATATTCAATAATCCATATGTCACCAAATCTGTGTAATAACTACTAAGAGCAATATGTTTCACCGTACCATTGTGAAGGAAGACTGTTCTGGCAGGTAACATTAATATCTAATTGAATTTTAGTCTTGTAGATTTTGGAACTCCTTCAATTCCTCATTCCCCTGACATAGTGCTTTTTCTGAAGGAAAGTTGTGAAAAATGTCATGTCTTATAACCCACAGAAAGGAACTTTGAAATATGTCCTAATTTGGCAGATGATATTATCTGTCAGGGATGATCAAGGATCTTCATCATTTGTTGCAAATTTGCAAATGACAATGAGACCAATTTAATGGGCATCCATATAACCAACTAGTTGTACAGTTTACAGATTTATTTCCGGAAACACCAAATTAGGTCTGGTGTCCTAAGCATTGTGATTTAAAGATGTCGTTCACCAGTGTTTATATTTAAATTCATACAAACAAGGATTGGCTGGGTTTCAGCTTCAGCAGTGCCATAGAGCAGCATCTTGTAGATGGAGCCCAGTAAATTACATTCATGATGCCATATTTAATAACTGAAAATTCACATTTTACAACAATTGCATTTGTCACTGCTGAAAAACAAACTAGTACGTGGAATGTTTTATTACAATGACTACATTCTTGTGAGAAATGATTAAGTCACTATAAGAGAAAAGTAAGGCCAAAAGACCTCATTCACCATAACGCAAATATTAATCACACATAAATAATACAGGTGTCTTGCAGTAAGCCACGTTCCCCTAAAATATAGATTACACATCCTAGGGGCAAATAGTAGTACAACAGACTTGAAATAAATCCCTCAAGCCATGGTGGCCAAAAGGAAATCATTTATGTTTTGACAGTTTAATATACTTTTTGGTTATGCATAACAGATGAAAATATTTACACCAATATAAGAGAGTGAAAGAAAAATTAAATCTGACTAATCGACCTGTTCAAAGTATGATTTTTAATTTCAAGGATTTTTTTATGACTCCAAATAACAAATATGCTTCTTACAATTCAACCATACCCGTTCATTTTTAATTATTTCACAGCAACTAACAAAATAAACCAGTCTCTCAACTGAAAGAGAAAATTTCTTGGTATGCACACATACCCGGTCTGGAGAAAAAGGCGGCTGATTGCCAAACCAGAACTCTGCAGAGTAAAATGAATGTCACCAAGAGGGCTGCACTGAGAACAGAGCCGGTAGCGCCTCTGGGGGCAGAATCCGGGCTGCAAAAGGTTATCGAGCAGAAAGACCTATTTCACTTCGGTACTGATCGAAGTGTTTCTTGTTTTGTTTTGTTTTGTTTTGTTTCTTTAAAGATATGAATGTTACTTCTTCAAAAGAAAATCTTAAAAAGGTATGTCAACAAAATAGGACTCATTGTCTTAGAAATTGGTCTACTCCTGCTTTTCGACAGGCATTTAGTGGACGCTTCCAATGCTTGAGACACTAGGTGAGGAGCCAGCCTAAGAGGAAGTGGGAAATTAGCAGTCAGCCAGCCGGCTCCTTGGCCTTTAGCATTTAAAATTCACTGAGAAATGTATCTGAGATATCACATATCAGGACAGACTGTATACAATCAAGCATGACATTTTATGGTTCATACAGAAGCATTTCAGGAAAAAACTCAGGACAATGAGGGAGGTTGGGATGCAGGGAGAAGGGGGTATGAGTAGACAGCCTTCAGTAGGAATACAGACACTCCAAGAATGTAAGGAGTCTCCAGACTGAAGTATAGAATCCTGAGATTGGCAAATACATGAAAAAATGATCTGCACACTACGAAATCAAGAAAATCTATGTGAGGATTTCAGAGGTTTTAGATAGAACACATTTACATGTGACATTTGTACCCAAAAAAAGCTGATTTAGCCATAAGAACTAAATATGATGGAGTGATCTGCTGACAGAGATCACTATTCAAATGAGCAGTGTCTTTAGAAGTTTCCATGTTAAAAGAATCCAAATGTACTTGTAAGAGATAGTTAAGCAAAAGCAAGTTCTATTTTTTTCCTACTTAATTTGTTTTTAAGTACTTGTTTCTGTCATTCTGTGTTGATGGGTTAGGAATTCTCTTCGGATAAAGCTGCTCTCTTTTGCCGGTATCTACATCACGATTTTATCTTTCTCAACCCAAGTGACCAGTCAGTCAACATCACAGGCTCTACTGGCTCACTTATTACTCATCATGTCATGAATTCCCTCCTGCCTATCAATGGAAGCCACTCCACTTGTGCCCTGAATCCTTCCTTCTTCCCACCTATTACACTGAGGAGAACTTTGCTCCTTAACTATGCCCTATGCCTCTTATACTATCAGTTTCTCTATGCCTACAATATCATTTCTATCAGCACACAAAGATGTCCTAAAAATCTCCTATTTAAATTTAAAAAAGAAAGGAAGAAAGAAAGAAAGAAAGAAGAGAAAGAAAAGGAGGGAAGGAAGGGAAGAAGAAAGAAAGGGAGGAAGGTAAGTTGGGAGGAAGGATAAAAAATGAAAGAAGGAAGGAGGTAAAAAAATTCTCTTTCTAACCCACTCCTTTTTTTTTAATTTAACTTTATTTTTTCAGTGTCCTAAAATTCATTATTTATCTGCCACACCCAGTGCTCCATGCACTACGTGCCCTCCTTAATACCCACCACCAGGCTTACCCCCTCATGTTCCCCTCTAAAATACTCAGTTTATTTTTCAGAGTCACATTCTCTCATGATTCTTCTCCCCCTCTGATTTCTCCCAACTCATTTTTCCTTTCCTTCTCCTAACGCCCTCTACGTTATTCCTTATGTTCCACAAGTAAGTGAAACCATATGATAATTGACTTTCTCTGCTTGACTTATTTCACTCAGCATAATTTCCTCCAGTCCCATCTATGTTGATACAAAAGTTGAGTATTCATCCTTTCTCATGGCTGAGTAATATTCCATTTTATGTATGGACCACGAGTTCTTTATCCATTTGTTAAAGGGTATCTTGGTTCCTTCCACAGTTTGGCTATTGTGGACATTGCTGCTATGAACATTGGGGTGTGTGGGCATGTGCCTCTTCTTTTTACTACATCTGTATCTTTGGGGTAAATACCCTGCAGAGCAATTACAGGGTCATAGGATAACTCTATTTTTTTTTTTATTTTTTGAGGAATCTCCACACTATTTTCCAAAGTGGCTGCACCAACTTGCATCCCCACCAACAGTGTGAGGTTCCCCTTTCTCTATATCTTCTCCAATAATTGTTGTTTCCTGTCTTGTTAATCTTTGCCATTCTAACTGATGTAAGGTGGTATCTCAATGTGGTTTATATTTGAATTTTCCTGATTTGCCCACTTTTTCTTTACACTGTCTCTTTCACACTAGTGTTTCTTGAGATGAGGATCAACTTCTCCACATTCTCTCCTACCACTCTAACCTCAGCCTAGTTCAGTTATTCTACCAGTCTCACAACATAACTAAGACCGCTTTGAAGGTCACCATATTTTTAAATCCTATGATCCAGTCCATTGTGATCTAATTTAAACCCTCACCAACATTTGACACAGTTGGCTACTCCATCTTTCTGAAAATATTTTCTTTCTTTATTTCTGTTTTTTTTTTTTTTTTAAACCTCAGTCTTCCCACATTCTTGGTTTTTGTTTTGGATCCACAGATGATCATTTCATGCTGTCATTTTCTGGATTTTTCTACTCAGCTCAATAGCTAAATTTTGAAGAACTTCAGAACTATCTTACATATCCTTCTCTTTCCTATCTATCCACCTAGGTAATCTCATCCAGTACCATTGCTCTAAATTCTCATTTTACGGTTCAGTCTTTATATTTCTAAAACTCAAAACTCACATTCAATTGCTTGATTCATTCTGTTCCTTGAATAGTGAAAAAAAATTAAAATGGTAAACAAAATTTTTGTTTTTTGTGCTACAGATTTTTCTTCATGAGTTTTTCTCCTTCAGTCATGATGATTCAGTCACTATTCACCCAGTTTTTCAAACCAAAATGTAAGGTCATGTTATTTCTTGCTTAAAAACCTCCTATAAACCCCACAATACTAAAAATGGAATTATGCCCTTTACCTATTTGTTTCCAGTATTCCACACAACCTGGCCCTATGCCCTTCTCTTGATGTCCTATTCTATGTTCTCCTCCTTCTTTACTATGCTCCAGCCATATCAACCATTTTTAATTTTCTGAATTATATCTTCAATTAATTGTTAACTTAGCTAATCTAATGTAGCCACCAATATTCTCTGTCCCATTTTTCTTTTATACTTCTCCACATTGAAATTGTAACTCTCTGGTAGTTATACTCTTGGTTTATTTTCTATCATGTTAACTCTAAGACAGTAAAAGTTTCACTTGTCTATTCTCCACTATATTCTCAGGGTCTAGAACATAATACATTGTAGACATGCCCTTCCTTCCTTATGTAGACATTCCAACAACTTCCACAGAGTTGTGGTGAAAATTCAAGGAGAACAAATTTTAATAATGTGTGACTCCATACATATTAACTATGTTTGTTTTAATTTTTTTTTCCACTGGTATCAACATTTATGTTAATAGTGTTATTTGTGGTTACAGGTAAAAATAATCTATACAATGTGTATATCAGTTCTGAAAACTATGGCTTCCTACTAGAAGATTGATGCTACAAAAGCATGTTTAGCTTTCTTCCTCATGTGGGATGCTAGACTTCACCAACTACTAGGAAGGACTTGGAGGTTGGAAGGGAGGGGATTTGTTTACCTCACACAGCAATGGCCAAAGTGGTACTATACAACAGTCACCTGGGATTTGAATCTAAATGAAATGGAGGCTGGCCCATCCTTTTGGGAAGCTAGACTACAATCAAACATTCTTCTTTATCCCTGTGCTTCCATCAGAGAGGCTTGCCTGATGCTTCCAACTTTAGGCATCCCCTCAACTTTCTTCAAGGAAATGTCTTCACGAGAATTTTTACCATTGCTGATGAAAAAAACGTCAGGAAACAAAAGTAGTTTCTCTCCATAAAGCACATAGGAATGTGCTTGAAGAAGGAGGAATCTTACATTTAGAGATTTTGAGCTCCCAAAGAAAATACATTATTTTGTTCCAGATACTCAAATCAAAATGAAATCTTAGGCAAGATCAAAAGACTTTGTTCTAGTATGATGCCACAGGGTATTTAAAGATTATTTCTTTAGGAAAAAATATGTATATTTATTCAGTTTATTTGGACTCAATGACTTTTGTAAGCCCTAGGTACTTTTGCTTTTGCAGGACCCTTTGCACATAAAAATTATCAAAAATTATCTTATTTGCTATACTAATTGATAGAAAATAATGTTATTGTTATATATTAAAACATTATTCATCACCTATAAGTTCTTTTTTTCCAGACTTTAAAAAATAATTGAGACATTTTCACAGATCCCCAAATGTATATTAGGCCCAAGCTTCTGTGCCTAGTGGGCCTGATGGATAAGTTGACCTCACTCAAATGAAAGAGAGAGAAATATCTTGAATATGATTAGTCTATCAAGGGCTAAAGATTATTCAGAACAACACTGCAATTGCACCTCACACCTCACAGTGGTTTATGATATTTTACATTACTAGATGATTATTCAACATTCCGAGCACTTAGACACATAAGACAATAAATTCAAGGCTTATTGTTTGCCATGGTTATTAGAAGAGTTAAAGTAAGTATGTTTCTTTAGCCAAATGAAAGCAAAAATTTTAAATCATAAAAATATTGCTATTTATTATCCTTGAATATATGGATTTATAAGAGTACACTTTCACTTTTTTAGGTATTGTCTTTAAAAGCTAGAAAAAGCTACATTGGGAAAAAAAGAAAAAAAAATTAAAATTAAAATATTTTAATTAATGAAAAACCTTGAGGGGCACCTGGGTGTCTCCTTGGTTAAGTGTCTGTCTTCAGCACAGGTCATAATCCCAGGGTCCTGGAGTAGAGCCCCACATTAGGCCCTCTGCTTAGCAGGGAGTCTGCCTCTCCCTCTCCCTCTGCTGCTCCCCTGCTTATGCGTGCCCGCTCTCTCTCTCCCTTTCAAATATATAAATAAATAAAATCTTTAAAAAAAAAAAAGCCTTGGGGCACCTGGGTGGCTCAGTTGTTTAAGCGACTGCCTTCGGCTCATGTCATGATCCTGGAGACCGGAGATCGAGCCCCACATCCGGCTCCCTGCTTGGCGGGAAGCCTGCTTCTCCCTCTCTCACTCCCCCTGCTTGTGTTCCCTCTCTGGCTGTGTTTTTCTCTGTCAAATAAATAAAATCTTTTAAAAATAATTTTAAAAAATTTTTAAAAAGCCTTGACTATGAAATTAATAAACCAAAGATTTTGTTATAATAACTCATTATTCTTCCCTTTTCCTTTTTCTTCCTGCAAACATTGAGGCACATTTTTATATAGTATATCCTACCTATTTTCACCCTACATACGATGACTATACATTCCAATATGCTTGGGATATTCCCTGTTTATGACTTCTGCCCAACACTCCTCTTTAACCCTTACAAGTGATCCATTTTTGACAATAAATTGTAGCCATCTTGTCTATAGTAACTCTGAGGTTGATTGTTCATTCAAGTGTATTAATATTCTTAATAATCAATTAAATTATTTAAATATAGTGAAAGGTGAATAAGACATTTTACCAGATTAAATCTCTTCAAGTATAGGTCTAACTCTGTCAATTCCCAGTGCAAAAATTACCATTACCATCTTTTGCTTATATCATAAGGTTCAATATAAGACCTGCCATAATCTGATCTCAACCTATGAATAAATACTGTATGGTCTTTCTTCTCTAATCTATTCACTGCCCTCCACTTAGCTTTTCATCATACTTTCACTTTTCCCATCCATAGCTGCTTTACATGAAATATTTTGAATGTCCCAGGCTCACTTCTGAAAGTCAAACCTTAAGGGCTGGCTTATCACACCAGCACCCCAAGCAGATCTTTCTCTGTCTCCCTCTCTCCCTACTATGAAGGGTTATTGGGAAGAGATACTGATAATGCCATATGGCTTCCTGTTCTTCTCAATATTGATAATTGATCTTGTAAGTAGATAACACAGATGTCCATCTACACAGATATTTCAGGACATTACTTGAGTACAAAATGTATCTTTTACCTCCTAGAATATTGCTGGAATTTCATCTAAGATCTTTCTCTTTTTTAAAAAGTAACTTTCAAATGCCCCTGAGGAGAGAATTTTTAAAGTTTTTTGTCAATAATTTATACCCCAATATAATCTAAAATTTCCAAAATAGTTTAATAGAGACAAAAGGGAGAAAATGGAGGTTCTAGAGTAAAGGCAGAGTAAAAGAGTGGCTTACCAAGAGGAAATCATTATGATTCCTAGTCCAGCTATCTCTGTATCCCATCAAATCTTCTCCTGCTTGAATTAGCTTTGAATCCAATTTAAAAATGTATATTTTTAATGGAGGCATCATAATATAGTGTTTAAAAAACATGCTCCAGAATCCAGGAGACTTGGACATAAATACTGACTCTGCCATTTACTTCCTAAGAAAACTCAAGCAAGCAAATTAAAAATTTTCTCTTAATGACTTATTTGTAAAAGAGAGGTATTAATCCATAACTAACATCATTACTGTAAAGATTTGGGGAAAATAGCATTACCATAGTGTCTTGGCTACCCTGAATTTTGGTAATAATAATAATAATAATAATAATTCTTTCCTCTGCCTTTTTTCAAATACAGTGTGGCATCACAAATGCATCAATATTACAAAAAAAGAAAAACATTCTAAATGAGAACACTTACACAAGGATAAACATCTGAGTAGAAACAAGCTGTTTGGGTAAAAGGAATCCCAGGCCCTACCTATACAGTAAAGCACTGCATTTCCTCCAACCCCACAATTCTCAAAATTTTAATCTCTAAAAGAAAGATGAAACAAAATAAAGAAGTCCTATATCCCAGGGACGCCTGGGTGGCTCAGTTGGTTAAGCCACTGCCTTCAGCTCAGGTCATGATCCTGGAGACCCGGGATCGAGCCCCACATCGGGCTCCCTGCTTGGCAGGAAGCCTGCTTCTCCCTCTCTCACTCCCCCTGCTTGTGTTCCCTCTCTGGCTGTGTTTCTCTCTGTCAAATAAATAAAAATCTTTAAAAAAGAAAAAAAAAAAAGAAGTCCTATATCCCAGGACACCAGGCACAGATGATGGGGAAAGGACACCTCACCATATACACGGAACAAAATAAAAGGCTATGTATTTGAGAATGAGACCTCTAACCCACTTCTCACCCCACTCTTAGTACTCATGCCCAGGTTTATAACTTACTTGCCAACAAGCAAGCTGGCTGTTAAAATAAAATAAATAAAAAATAAAAATGGAGATAATGATGCAAAAGAAACTTGTGGGGAGAATGTCATAAGTATACTTAGAAAATAATGATGATACTACATCCATAAAACATAGATCAGGCTCCTTTTAAAATCAGAGAGTAAGAAATGCCTGGGTGGCTTAATCATTAAGCATCTGTCTTCAGCTCAGGTCATAATCCCAGGGTCCTGAGATCAAGCCCCACATCGGGCTTCCTGTTTGGTGGGAAAGCCTGCTTCTCCCTCTCTCACTACCCCTGTTTGTGTTCCCTCTCTCACTGTCTCTCTCTCTGTCCAAATAAATAAATAAAATCTTTAAAAATAAATAAATAAATAAAATAGAATCAGAGAGTAAGAAATGGGCCATAGGCATTATAAAATATAAAAACAAAATTTATTTATTTATTTATTTAATTTATTTTTCTATTATGTCCAATTGCCCAACATATAGTACAAAATCAACATAAGAATTGGATGTTAAGGCCAAGGACCTATCACAGAAAACAAAAACATGGTAAATGGAGTGAGAAACGAAAAGGAATTGGAAGACCAGTTCACAAACTCGGCCATCTGACTAGTGGAGATCATAGAAAATGATAAGGACAAAGTTATTAAGAAAAATAAAAGAAGTAAATCGCCCAGAAATAATGGATATATATTTCCAGACATATTTCCAGCAAGAAGAATGAACAACTCATAGCAAAACACAAAATCATGAAATTTTAAAATATCACATATTACAATTAGACTATAATTGCTTGCAGAGAGAAAAACAAAACTTGCCCATTTTATTTTTATTCTTTTTAAAGATTTTATTTATTTATTTGACAGAGAGAGAGAGATCACAAGTAGGGAGAAAGGGAGGCAGAGAGAGGAGGAAGCAGGCTCCCTGCTGAACAGAGAGCCCCATGCAGGCCTCGATCCCAGGACCCTGAGATCATAACCTGAGCTGAAGGCAGAGGCTTTAACCCACTGAACCACCCAGGCGCCCAAAACTTGCCCATTTTAAAAACTTAATATACAAGGGATCAAGAATCAGAGAGGTTTCAGACTTCTCAGAAGATACACTGGAAGCTAGCAAACAATAGAACAAAGAAGGTACAGACATTTCAGTCAGACTTTCTGACAACTTATCTTCCAAGAACCCTTTCTCAGAAAGCTTATTAGAGGGCACCTGGGTGGCTCAGTGGGTTAAAGCCTCTGCTTTTAGCTCAGGTCCTGATCTCAGGCTCCTGGGATCAAGGCCCGCATCGGGCTCTCTGCTCAGAGCCTGCTTCCTCCTCTCTCTCTCTGTCTGCCTCTGCCTGCTTGTGATCTCTCTCTCTGTCAAATAAATAAATTAAATCTTGAAAGAAAGAAAGAAAGAAAGAAAGAAAGAGAGAGAGAGAGAGAGAGAGAGAGAAAGAAAGAAAGAAAGAAAGAAAGAGAGAAAGAAAGAAAAAGAAAGCTTATTAGAGGATTTCTCTGACCTAACTAAGGAAATAAAACAAGAAAGAAATCCAGTAAACTATAATGAGACAATACTTATTAGCCTAGGTTAAAAAAATTCATCAAGCCAGAAGTGAGACATGAATGGAGTTTCTGGGGAGGATGTCACCAGGAAATAAAATCAAAAGATGCAAAAAATTGAGAGCATAGAAAATGACACTAGGAATTTGAGGGTCATAGGGAGATTTATTGTCCGTATAAAGAAAAATAAGAAAATCAAAACAATTTATTATCTCAATGAAAATTATAAAAGCCTATGCAATAAAAGGACTATTCAATCTATATTGGCCTGCCTCCACCACATCTCAGAAGTAGAGCTCTCCATTCTGAGCCTTAGCACAATGAGAACTTCCGGTTACCTGCTCAACAGAAGTTCTAAGGTACAAGTCAGCCCTCTTGCAGTTTAACCATTTTCTGTTCATTCAGGCCTTCTGCAGCCCTTGACTTGTGGGGATGAGTATGGCCCTGTTGGGAACATAAAAACCCCAAAAAGTCTCTTTTGTCTTTGTTTTCAGCTGACTGAATTTCCCCATCAATTTTTCATCTTCATTAGAGACAATTAAACTTGACTGGCTGTGTGTCTTTCTGTGGTGGGAGAGCAAGTCCACTTTCTTTGAATTTTTGTATTTTCCTTCATCCTTGTAATATTCTCCAATAAGTATGGAAAGAATTAAAAGAGGAAACTCTGACCAGTTGAGTTTTTTACCATGGAAAGACAAATTGGGCTTCAAGAGGACACCTAGATTCATGAGGGCAGGAGAAGTGGAGCTCACCTTCACGCTGAGCCTCTACTTACTGTCCTTCATTTCTAATGTGTAATTTTATAGAAAGAGTGCCAGAGAGTGAGTGAAGTACTGATATCCTCTAATGTCAAGTCATTGATTGTGTGAACATGGAGAAGGATACACAGCCCAGTATTTCTAGGTACAACTGGGATAAGATGGGATTAAAACGAGAAGCAGGAAAGTACAATGTGAAGAAAATTATGAGAAATCGATAGCCTTATTCTTTACTCTCCTCTAGCAGGCTAAGGGAGAAAACCATGACTGTCTATAGCAATTGTGGTAGACAATGGAAAAAAAAAATCAGTGAGTCTTATACCCAAGAGGATATCTTGCCAAGGTTCGCCCTAAAGTTAGGCAAATGTTAGACCTGGTCCCCTTCAGTTTGCTGTCCCCTTCTTTGCCTTTTCCATGAGACCTCTCCCTCACTGAACTACTCTCCACCTGACTAGTCAACTTGCCTTTTTCTTGAGACTTAGTCTCAAAACTTGGAGCATTGGGCTTACTGAGCCAACTAAATTGCATTGACTGACTCCTTGGTTGTTTCTGGAAGGATATCATGACAGGCTGCAGTTAGATCTTGAAGTCACTAAGTTGGTGGCAAATATAACAGGAATGCATGGTAGAAGTGGTCATAGACTCTCAGTGTGCCATATGAATCCACAGGTGGCCCTGTAGTGAGTGAATTGCTGAATGGGCACTACCATCTGCACATCCAGATAGACACTTGACATGTGTTGCCCTCAAATTCCTATGGAGTTGACTGCAGCACAGCAGGTGTCATGGAGTAGCTTGTGCTCCTTGAATTCATAGTGTGTTCAATGTTCAAGGAGTTAATTAAAAAATACTCTCCAGATTTACACATTTTCTCAGAATAGATCAAAAGAGGGTTTGGAAATACAAGCCTAAAGTAAATAAGACCAACTGCTGATTTTTCAATTAGGTTATGTTTCAGGGATACAAAATTACATATTCCTTTCCTTTGCACGTCCCCTGCACTTTTTAAACACAGAGCAACCCATTATTAAGCTATTAATCACCTCTTCCAATTAATTACTAGAAAATGACCCAGGTTTTAGTAGTAGAGTTGCAATTGAAAAGCTCTTTGATATTTGGCAAGGCAAAGTTACAGGCAGTAGTAATTTGAGATGGTGAAGCTATTAGCTGCTGTTTAGAATCTCAATTACTCTAAAGATAGATAATTACAAATAAAACAAACTCATTCTCCTACATTAGTAAGTGCTTCTTTTTTCTTCACAAAATTTATGAGTGATTTTTTTTCACTCAATAAATACAATTTCCACATGAAAAACTAGGCTTAACAATATGAAGTATGGCTACAAGTAAAATCTGTTTTCACTGAAGAGAATAAATGCACTTCCTGAACTCTGACCGTTAGAGCTAATCGATTTATTGGCTCTCTATATAGTGTACTATATTGTCTTCATGCTCTTGGGACATGGAAGCTCTTCAGAGAAAGGGCTAAAGTCTGCCACATTGATATGACAGTTGACACCTACCTTCCCATTCTTCAAGAGTAGGTTTTCTTGGAGTTTAAAAATAAGAGAGAAAGAAAATCTCTTTCCGGGATTGGTTGGAGTTAACTGAATGTAGCTGCATCCCTTGGTTTATGGAATGTGTACTTTTACTGCTTTAATGTTCCTGAGAAGTTAATAGTGTGGGGGTTCTTTTCTTTTTAATCATATTCCTTTCATAGTAAAATATTTATTCAAGCAAATGTAAAGTACTTGTCAAAATATGAGAATATGAAATTCTCATTTTTAGGTTTCTTTAAGCACAGCAGTGATACAAAATAAAAAGTGATGCATTTTCCCCCAGGGCTAGTTTTTAAATTCACGAAATTACCAAATATGTTTTTGTTTTATTTCCTTTTTACCTTTTGGTTGCTGTATAAATTAGTAAATATAATGAGAGAAGTTTCTCAGCTGTAGTCATATATTATACAATCATCTCCATAAAAAGCTATAAAGGAAAACAAATAAAGTGAAAATCCCAAATACTGAAATGGTTCTACCTAGGTTTTTCCTTTCACATGAGGTATAGTCAACAGATCTGATGAGGGCTTCAAGGAGAATTTAAGTTCAGGAAGCAAAAAAAAAAAAAGATCAACACTTTGTATTGTATGTGCATCTATCAGACTGACACCAAAGGGGAGAGAATATGGATGACATGATTCCAGATTTGAAATGTACAACTTGCAGGCCTCTGGCCTTTTATGTGGATAAATTCTAATTTTTCCTTGTTCCAAACTTATCCTTTGTCTAGTTACTGATCTGGGTTTGTTGGAAAGACAGTATGGTGGGTATTAATTTTTTTTTTAATTTCTTTACCCCCAAGAACATACACATAACACTATTCTGTATGAAGAAACATTCTTCCCCAAAGTGAAAACTTCCGTATGTGATTTGTCAGTGTCACCTTCATGTCTGGTCCGGGCACCTATTTAAACTCCATGTGCTAACTACAGCGAAAACCAAAAAAAGGAAGAGGAGCTTAAAATGTTTTCAAAGGAAATTAATAAAACGAACCTCCCTTACATGTCAAAAAGTCCTGAGTAATATCTGGAAAAGAAGTTAATTGGTGTAAGAAAATAGGATTCCTCCTTTTTTAGACATGCATATCTTCAAGTTAGTCCACTCTTCTCACAACAGAATTTATTACCCCACCAATTTGTGCCATATGTGTAATTGTTACCTTTTTCATAGCAGTGCAACTTAAGGAAAAAAAATAAACAGACTTCTGTTTCCAAGTCTAAGAAGGAAACTATTACGAAGTGATTCACAAATTGAAATTGCCTTCCTCAATGCAGAAAACCATACAGGCTTCATTTGAGATCAACTTGGTCTGTGCATTGGGACAAGGACAGACAAAGGTTTATTCTGAAATAGTTGTTGTTTTTTTTTTTTTAATTAACAAGCTACAAAAGTTTTCTGAATGATCACTGGGAATAGCAGGTAGGGCCATACAAGGTACTTAGAATATGCTTCCTTTATTCAAAGGTTTTTTAATTATTTAATAATGACTGATAAGCAAAGTAATAGGTGATCTATATTAGCAAGTATCCATGCAATAATTTCCAAATTTTGCAGAGTGGCTATAAAAAGAAGGCTTACAATCAGATATTCTGTGTTCTGTGTATGTGCTGGATCACATTCACAGGTAATCCCATCTCTTAAGAGCCATCATAATGCCTTCATAATGCTGGTTCAAAAAATCAGAAATCGGGGTGCCTGGATGGCTCAGTTGGTTAAGCGACTGCCTTCGGCTAAGGTCAAGATCCCGGAGTCCCGGGATCGAGCCCCGCATCGGGCTCCCTGCTAGGCGGGAAGCCTGCTTCTCCCTCTTTCACTCCTCCTGCTTGTGTTCCCTCTCTGGCTGTGTTTCTCTCTGTCAAATAAACAAATAAAATCTTAAAAAAAAATCAGAAATCAAATGAGAAACATGCCAGTGATGAGTAATAACCAATTCTGACTTTTCAAGATTTCTGCATTTATTAATGCTGCCATTTCATCATATATTCTACATCTTTACATCTATAGTAACTTCCACAGTGTCCAACATATTGCAGCAGCTAAGTAATTATCTGATGGCTGAGTGAGTGGATGAAGGAATAAGTAAATCTGCATTTCCCTGTGCTGAGAGGAAGCATGGAACACAAACCGAGATCAGGCTTTGTTATCAATCGGGATAAACTCTGTCCTGGGATTAGAATTCTCCTCTGGATTTTCCTGTGGAGGAAAATTATTTCCCATAATCCCATTATGGATTTTCCATAATGTTCATGGTCATTATCAGATATTGGCTATCTTTACACATCCTACCTGCCAGATCCTGTCTACCTGGTGCTGGCCTCAAACTCTGGAATGCAGCTTTGTATTTCAGGGTCTAATCATTCTTTTCCTACTTAAACTTCTACTTCTGATTTTTCCTAGCCAGCTATAATTATTCCCATGTACTGTGCAGATGAATATTAACTTTGTCAATGGAAAAAGTTGAGTTGATCATAATCTATCACTACTTTGAAGTCTATATCAATTAAACTGACCATTCTGAGCAAAATTATACAATTCTTTGTTAAGCATTAAACTAATTTGATCACCAGAACCTAAGTTTGGCTGCCTCCATAATTCTGCAGATAATAAGAGAATAAAACATTTTTTACTAACGTATATGAACTGTTATTCTCCATTGACAAAAGTGCAAGAAGCTGTAGAACAAAAGTTTCATGGTGTATTTATGCCAACCCGTACTAAAGCGGTCCACTTCTATTATTACTTTTCTTTTTCATTAACTGTCCATTGTTGGTGGAATAAACACTTCAGGGTAAATGCAAGTCCAAAATGATAGGCACTAAGCAGCATTCAGTAGCCTGAAGATCAAGCAAAAAGAAGAAAGAAGGAGGAGGAGGTGGAGGAGAAGAAAGTGAGAGAGAGAAAGAGAAGAGGAAGAAAACAAGAAGAAGGAGGAAGAGAGGAGAAAGAGAAGAGGAAAGAGGTGAAAGAGAAGGAGAAAAGGAGGAGGAAGAAGAAAATGTTACAGCAAAGCAGAACACTTCAAATCTCCTAAAACAATATTTAAAGCTCTTACTTAATCATGCATGGCTAAGACTTATGTTAATCTAATACCATAAAATAACTGCAAGTTTTTACCTCATCATGCATAATCAAGGCCTCTTTAGATAACAAAAATTATTGTTCAAAATTATTGCTATATTATGCATAGATAAGCATACAATTTTCAGGCAAATATTGGCTAAGATGAAAGAATATCAATTATAAAAGTTTGAGTAGTGATGATTCATTACTATAAGTTTTAACAGAATTATCTATCTATCTATCTATCTATCTATTTATTTATTTATTTTTAATTTATTTATTTGAGAGAAAGAGAGAATGAGAGAGCATGAACTGGAGGGAGAGGGAGAGAGAATCCAAAGCAGACTCCACAGCAAGCACAGAGCCTGACGGGGGGGTCTATCTCAGAATTGTAAGATCATGACCTGAGATAAAACCAAGAATCCACCGACTGAGCCACCCAGAAGCAGCTCCCCCTCTTTTCAGAATTTTAAAACAAATCTTAAAAATTGTCCTGTAGACATAGGGAGCCTGTGGCTTGCTTACTTCTGCCATCCATCCTCCCTGAACAGGGTAATGAGGTTTACCTCACTGGTACATAGAGAATAAACTACTCAATAAAGTGATCCTGGGTAAGAGGTGCCACAAAGCTGATAAAATGCAGAATAATAGGATTCCAAAGAAATGGTTATTCTCCAGCCATTTAACTGAAGTTCATCTTTTTGTTTTGTTAGAGAGACTGGAACTGAGGTTCTCTTGCAGAATAGGAAGAACAAAGGGAGAAGTTCCACTCTCTTCCATAGGGAAAGGCCACAGATCTACCTCGACTGAATATCAAGTCTGTACCCACAATCCATTGTCATGTCTATTCTTCTGCTCAGGCCAGGTGGTTTTAAAACCCAGCCTCATGGGTGGCTCCATCAGTTAACTCTTGATTTGGGCTCAGGTCATGATCTCAGGATCATGGGTTCAAGCTCCACATCCAGTGGGCAGGGAGTCTGCTTGAGATTCCCTTTCTCCCTCTTGTCTGCCCCTCCCCCCACTCACGTGCTTTCTCTCTCTACATAAATCTTTTAAAAAAATAAAAAAATAGGGGCGCCTGGGTGGCTCAGTTGGTTAAGCGACTGCCTTCGGCTCAGGTCATGATCCCGGAGACCCGGGATCGAGCCCCACATCGGGCTCCCTGCTCGGCGGGAAGCCTGCTTCTCCCTCTCTCACTCCCCCTGCTTGTGTTCCCTCTCTCGCTGTGTTTCTCTCTGTCAAATAAATAAAATCTTTAAAAAAAAAAATAAATAAAAATTAAAAAATAAATAAAAAAATAAAACCCAACATCATAATGGTTTAAAAAATGCAACATTAGAAAATATAGAAATGACAGAAATAAGTAAGATTTTTTTCAGCAAATTTTAGATATTTTCTTAGAATATTAAGGATAAATAAAAGGGGGTTTTGAGGATTCTATTTCATTGACCTGTTC
>PITA01024479.1:0-26195 GCA_004023965.1 Spilogale gracilis | reverse complement strand
CCCCCCCCGCCTACCCTCCCCCCTCCATCTACACCCCTCCCTCTTGCCTCCAGACACGGGCCAGATGCCCGTGCCTGGTGGTGTCACAGGAAGCTGGGGCTGAGGAGTGAGGGGACCCTGACCTGGATCCAGGTGACAGAAGGCCTCCGGGCTCCCTTGCCCTCAGCCCCATCCTCTGGTTGGCTCAGGGGTGACCCCATCCTCTGGGGTCTCTGGAAGGTGCTGATGCAAACATCACCCCACCATGGGGCTGCTGCCCCAGGGAGACTTTCTTCCCAGTCAGATGCAAAAAGCCTGAAAATACTTTCCTTTGGCCCCGGATGGGGGGTGGGGGGCTTTCCCCAGGGAGGAGGCTTCTAGGGAGGGAAATCTTTGCCCCCCTCACCCCAGGCTTCCATGTCTGCCCTGCCCTACGGGAAATGCCACGGGGCTGCGAGCCTGAGGCTGCTGTTTTCCCTTCCTCCTGCCTGGATGCTTTTGAGTCTCTGGAGACTTCTGGTCCTAGCAAGACAGGCAGCATCTCTTGGGGATTGCTGGGTGTTTTGTAGAACGGGATGTTCACCCCAGCAAATGCACGAGGGCCTCAACTTCCAAACGAGCCACATTCCAGAGAAAAATCTTTCTGTTCAGAAATCCTATCACAGATGATGTCAGGGCTCCCAAGAACGGCCGGCCGGAAAGCGGCTCAACTCAGTCGTGGCTGAAAATCTGTACACGCGAAATGAAAACAGTAGAGATCAATACTGGCGGCACTCCCAGTAATTTTTTAACAGAAAAAGTAAATGGTCTTATTTACCTGACCATTGTCACTGGACAGCAAAGGTAGTTTCAGCAAAGTTCAGGGAGGAGGGAGGCCTTTCAGGTTCAACTCCCCTGGGCTCCTCTCCCACCTCCCCTGCTCGGGACCTGACCCCCGTGTCTCTGGCTGGGTCATTCTCTCCTACTCCTGGAAGCTTCTCGCTGAGCCTTTGTGAATGCCGTGGCCCTGGCTTCCGTGGCAGGCTCAGCCTGCTCTGGGCTTGTGTCCCCTTCACACTGGGTTTCCCTGGGGTTGTGACTTAGCTTTGTGGGAGTCAGGCTCTGCCCTAGATGGAGGGCAACATCCCTGGGAGGTTTGTTGAAGGAATGATAGAGGGATTCCAAGTTTCTGGTGGGTCATTGGAGGCACTTCTAGACTCCTCTAAGAATTGGAGGTGCTGGCCTGGGTTCTTTGCTGTCTCTGGAAGCAGGGCCTTCTGCCTGGGGTGCAGAAAGCAGGGCCTTCTCCCCAGGCATGGGGTATTCAGGAGAAATGGCCTAGCCTCGTGCACTGAAGAGAAGTGGGAAGAAGAGAACCTTCTTCTGGGCAGAGAGGAGAGGGAGAGCAGGAGAGGTGAGAGACTCTCTTGAGGAATCAGGGCCAAGCTGGTGGAAAGTTCTCGGAGAGTCCCCTGCCCCTGTCCAGCCCCCTGACAGGATCTCTGGAGCCCTAACAGGGGTCGGCTCCAAGACGGGAGTCCACTGAGAGCTTCTCCTGCCCCTCCTGTTCCCACTCCCCAACCTTCCCAAATGTCTCCCCACCTGCCCTCCCAGACCTGTCACCCTCCGCAGATTTCCTCATTGCTAACCACATACCCGGGATGTCTGTTCCTGCCCCATCGCCCCTCCAGGACCCTCGCGGCTCTCTGCCCATCTTCCAGATCCCACGTAGAGACCTATACAAGAAAGGGGCTCAGTAAGCGTTGAAGGCAGAAGAGCCACTTTCAACCAACATCTTACTCTTTGCAAAGAGCTTTCCCTTTTGTCACTCCCAACTATTTTTCATCAGATTCCTACAGTCAGGTATCTTACACCAGATGGTACATGAAGAAACTGGCCCATTGGCTTGGAAAGTAAAGTAGGAAGGCCCAGTGAGGGGCTTGTTCTCTATTCCCAGGGCACCTGCTGGCCTTCCATGGGAGGGGGAAAGGGGAGAGGGAAGGAGGGAGGATCAAATCTCTTCCAAGGGCTCCTTCTGGCCCCTTCCCCCTTCAGAGCAGGCCTCCTGGAAGACACACAGCCCCACCCACAGCCCCTTGGGAATGTGAATTGAAAGTGATTCAGGCAGTTTCTCCAGTTGGAGAACCACAGGATGCTAAAAATACAGATGCCCTGGCCTCTCAGAGCTGCCTCTCTGGGGTGGGGCCAGAAATCCGCCTGATTACCACACACACACCCCTCTGCCCACGGGACACAGTCGCCCTCTGGCTCTTACAACCACAGAACTGTGTGGGGTGACAATGCATGAATTGGCCTCAGGGGAGGCTAATTGTTTCTTTAATTGGCTGAACTCACTATGGGAGCCCTGCTCAGAAAGTCTCCCGGTTGTCACTGCTAAAACCGTGGGACTGGTTTACCTGGGGGCCAATAGCTGGCTCCGATGGCCTCCCCCAAACATAAATAAAGTGTTCCCAGCAAAGCAGCTTGTTAGAACCCAGGGGGGCTATGTTCTAAAGGACGCTGTGGTCCCTGGGAAGGGCATTGCAGAGACAGCCCGCGCGTCTTGCACCCAGTTCCCACAGGCTCCCTGCACCCCGCCCCCCGGCCTGCTTGCCGGGAAAACCCCCCTTCTCTCGCCCTGCTCCCGCAACTCCGTCGCGATGCTTCTCCAGCCCCCCACGCCGCCCAGCTTGCTGGGTGGCAGCTCCCGCAGCCCAACACCCCTAGAGGGAGTGTTCCCCTATGAGCCACCAGGTGGCGCCATTGGCACAGGACAGCCAGGGGCTGTCCCGTGTGGCCAGCGGGGACAGGGGTGGTGCCATGAGTTCAAGACCAGGGCTCCGGTGCCTGCCCTCCGGTGATCAGCCTCCCGCTTGGTGCTTATCTCTCCCAGGGACACAGTCCTACCAAGACGCTGAGCCTTAAGAAGGTCTTGGCACATGACAAACATGGATAAATACTGAAAAATGATGCGGTCTTTGTTTTTCTTTTCCTCCAGATCTGAAGGATTGTTTTCTGTGTGGCAGGGGCTGAGGAGGGAGTACTGCGTCCTTGATGCCTTCCCCCCAACTGAACCAGAGGGGAGAGTCTTGTCTCACTCTGGGCATGTGTCCAGGAAAACCCCAGTCTCTGCCCCCAGGTGTGCCCCTGATCCCCTCTGTGACCCTGAACAGGTCATTTGCATGATTTTTCTGTCACTAAATCAGTACAATGAGTGTTCTGATATCAGCCCTGCTGGGAGAATCAAGTGAATTCTGCAAGAGAGCCTAATGATTAAAAGTGCAATCACCAGAGCTCACGTCCTTCGTCCACTGTCTACTTGCTGTGTGGCCTTGAGCAGGTGGCTTGCACTTTCTGATCTTCAGTTTCTTCATCGGTAAAATAAGGGCAATAATAATAGCTATCTGCATGAGGTTTCTGTGAGGCCCGAAGTAGTCAATACATGAAAAGTCTTTAGAACTGTGCCAGGCATGAAACAAATATCTAATTTATAGGCAAAAATACTGGCTTGACCAGGGAAGACAGTCTGGAGATGGGTTCACTGATACAAGCAGGCCAGGAATCTCTGAGCAGCCTGCAGGGAGAATGGCCTCCGGGTGAGTTTGCACATCTCCAGTGACAGTGAACTCATTTTCTCGGAGAAAGGAGCCTGGTCTACTGTGGGCCAGCCCAGGTCACGATTAGAAGGGTCCCCTCAACTGAGTCGTCGCTGGTTCTCAGGGTGGATCATGCCCCTGGCTTGGTGGTTAGATCTACTCCCTGCAGTAGGCTCACTGCCCCCCCCCCCAGGGGTGGCACTAGGCGGGGAGGGAGGCTGCCCTCCCCAACAGCCCTCCCCGGGTGTGGGGTGGTGCTCAATGGAGCGGACACTGTCCATCTTGAGCAGCAGGCCAGAGCAGAGGGTGGTTCTGGGGGGGGGCTCTAACTGGTGGGGGGCTCCCCCTGGTGCTGGAGTCTGTGGGGAGGAAAGAAATGACCTCCTGCAGCTGGGGACGGGAACACAGAGAAGACGAGCATAGTAACTGAAGTGGCCAGGCCAGGGGCTCACGGTCACTTGCGGTCACTTGCTCGCTCACCTTTGCTCACTCAGGGTAGCCAGAAATCCTATCTGGGGGTTCTGTTTTCTTCTCTAGATGGGGAGCGACTTGAGGGCAAAACTATGACTTATGTTCTGTGCTTCCAGTGCCCAGTAAACAGTAGGCACTTAATAAGCATGCATGGGAACTAAACTGGAAGCAGAGACCAGTAATTTGGGTGCAGTTTGGAAAGCTGTAGTCTTCCTGTGGATAAGGCACCTATGGACTGCTGGGGAAATCTGCGCTCTCCTGTTTCCTCCTCCTTCAGGGCTGCTCCCTCCTCCATGAAGCACTCCTTGGCACTCCCTTTTCCCTTCACCCTGAGTAAATAGCCTCTTCCTATGCCTCTTGGCTCTGTCCACACTGTGCTATTAAGGCAGGCTGGAAGAGTGGATAGGGGTCCTCAGAGTCACTTCCCTGGACACATTTCTTAGCTTTGTGACCTTAGAGAAATTTCATTTTTTAATTTTTTAAAAGATTTTATTTATTTATTTGACAGAGGGAAACATAGCTAAAGAGGGAACACAAGCAGGGGGACTGAGAGAGGGAGAAGCAGGCTTCCCGCCGAGCAGGGAGCCCGATGTGGGGCTCGATCCCCCGTCTCCAGGATCACGACCTGAGCCGAAGGCAGCCACTTAACCAACTGAGCCACCCAGGTGCCCCTCATTTTTTAAATTTTTTAAAAAAGATTTATTTATTTGAGAGAGAGAGAGTATGCACAAGTGGGAGAGGCAGAGGGAGTGTCTTAAGCAGGCCCCCTGCCCAGCAAGGAGCTCAACACAGGGTTCGATCTCACGACCCTGAGATCATGACCTGAGCTGAAACCAAGAGTCGGAAGCTTAATGGACTGCACTACCCAGGTGCCCCATGCAAATTTTATTTTAACCTTCCTGTGCCTCGGTGTCCTCATCTGAAGAATGGAATTGGTTGTGATATCTACTATGGGATTGCAGTGAAGATTAAGTTGTTTTATAGATTCGGAGTGGCATGGCGTTTAGGAACCGCTCTGAGCTGCCATAGTCTTGCCTAGTGGTGCTGGGATCATTGCTCCTAACGCACATGTGGGCTCCTTGAAGCTTGGGTCTCTCACCTCTGCATTCTCCCGCTGAGGCCAGTACCCGGGGTAAGACAGGCATTCAGCAAAATGTGAGGGGACCGATGGATGGGCGCTCGGCCCCATGTCTGGACAAGCAGGAGTCCTGAAGTGTGCCGTCCTCTAGGGACCTCACCTGCCAATGCCGCTTTGCAGGCCTGGCCTATGACTACCCACGGGGGGTGCCCACAGAGCCCACGTGCCCTGCCTCTCCCGTCCCTGCTTACCCGGGGGGGTGGGGTGGGGGGAGGAGCCATCACGTCCAAGTCCAGCACCTTCCCTGCTCAGTGACCACGATGGGGGGTTGGGAGAACAGGTGGAAAGTGTCGGTGAAAATGAGGTTTCTGGATGCGCCGTGGTTTCCTTTCCATCACCTGGTTCCCGAGGGCCTGACAGGCCAGCCCGGGGACCCTCCTCCCCCGCCAGCTCCCTGCCCCGTGCCAGGCTCCTTGGTAGGCATCACCTTCACCAAGCCTAGGAGGAAGGCACTGGGTCCCCCCTTAAGCTCAGCCAACCATTCACACACCGGTATTTACTGAGCACGTACTAGGTGCCTGCCCTGGGCCGAGCCTTGGAGGAGTCAGAGGCAAAGGGCGCAGAGGTGGCCCCGGACAGCACAAAGACCATCCGCCAGCCCCAGCCACAGAAGCTGCACAGCTCCCAGGGCTCTGGGGTGCAGATCTGGGCTGCCCTGTTTAGGGGCCAAGGGGTTTGCGTGCGGAGGAGGAAGAGTAGCACCCCGTGGGCTGGAACCGGAGCAGAGCCCGTGTCCGGGTTCCGAGGCGGCTTGGAGCTCAGCCGCCTCCCGCTGCCAAGCCATAAAGAGACTCCTAGACGCACAGACCGATGCCTTTAGAACGCTCCCTCCGCACCCAGAGGCATTAACCTGACGTCTGTCACCATGGCATCGAGGTGCTTAGACAACCTGCTCCCCCCGGAGGTCGGAAACAGCGTGAAACAGATTATCTGTGTCTCGCTGTGACATATGCGATCATATATCACTGTGACGAATCAACAGTCAATACCGCTGGGGTCCCCGCCGCCCCCCTAGCCGGTGAGAAGTGCCTGGAATCTACAAGTCTTCCTCACCTGCTGGGCAGCCCTGCTCCTCCTCGCCGCCCTCCTGGGGCTGCTGGCGTCAATGGGAAACATCTCCCAGCTTTCATGGTGCCTATACAAAGCATCTGGAAGAAGGACCGAAACTGGACTCCGTCCATGCCGGCACTACGTGGTGCAGGGAGAGAGGGGCAGGCTTCACAGAGCTGGGTGTTGAATTGTAGCCCCACGGAACTCTTTTGTAAAATTGGGATAATCATGTTTGTTTTGAGGGTTCATGGGCACTCATGGGGAAGAGGTGAAGCGCTAATGCATGTGGAAACTCGACCGCATTTCCCCCAGCCTCCTCTGCCTCGTGCTGGGTCCTCCCCTCCACCCCCAGACCCCTGCCTTCGGCCTCCCCCAGGCCCACAGGCAAACATCTACCCCCTACCTCATCCAGCTCAGACCCAGGGCCGGGCTCCAGAAAGCCAAGGGTAAAAGCCTCCAAGTCTGCTAGGGAAGAGGGTGCCAGGCAGCCAATAATTATGATGTCTGCCGAAGGGGAGGACCGGACCGGGGCTCCAGGCCGTTCATTTGCCTCCTGGTGGGAGAGGGGTGAGTTCAGGCTGAGCAAAGCTTTGGGTGAGTCAGAGAGGAGGCCACGACTGGACCTCTGCACTTGGCCCACGGTGGTCCTCGGTGCACTGATGACAGGCCACTGGCCTCCTGGCACCAGTCAGGGCTGCAAACATGGGCTCCTGCCCCCACCCTAGCTTCCTGCCCCTTCTCCATCATGCACCTGCCCCCAGCCCATCCCCCCAACTCCCACCACCCCGCAGAAACCCCTTGCTGGGATGAGCACGTGAATCCAGCCCCCCCCCCGATGATTTCTGTCGGGTGTGTCTGTGAACACAGTTTTAAAAGTTTCAGCTGTGGGGGCACCTGGGTGGCTCAGTTGGTTAAGCAACTGCCTTTAGGTCAGGTCATGATCCCGGAGACCCGGGATCCAGTCCCACATCGGGCTCCCTGCTCGGTGAGAAGCCTGCTTCTCCCTCCCTCTCTCACTCCCCCTGCTTGTGTTTCCTCTCTGGCTGTGTTTCTCTCTGTCAAATAAGTAAAATTTAAAAAAAAAAAAAAAGGATTAAAAAAAGAGTCATTAAAAAAAAAAAGTTTCAGCTGTGAGCGGCTAAACCAAACCCCAGAGTGTCTTGTGGCAATCCTGCGTCCCCTCTGTCACCAGTGTCTCCCGGATGGGCCAGCAGCTCGAAGGGGACCGAGGAGGGGAGCGGCACCCCCACACGGAGGGCCGTGTGCTGCAGACTCCCCAGCCTGGGCTGTTCCCACTCCTCTCTCAGCAAGTCCAGGATTACCAAGGGGCAGCGGACCCAGCGAGGCCCCGAGGAAGCAGAAGCTTGGCCAGGGAGGAGCTTTGTGGGGACTCAAAGGGGAACTGTGGCGGCCCGCCGGCCATCCCCTCCGGTGAACTTGAGACGAAAGAGGAAGACCGAGCAGGAGGCCCCGATGGACAGCTGGCCTCCGTGGCGGCGGGCCCCCCCAGGCTCGCTCTCGGGCCCCTGGCTCCTGGCCGTGCTCCTGCTTCCCTGGACCCCGAAGCTCACAGGTACGCCTCCTTCCTTCTTCCCACGAGCCCTCTGGCTGGCACATCACAGTGCCTTTCATCCGCCCATGCGGCTAACACCTGGGGACCTGTCTCGGGAGATTCTCTGGTTGCGTTTCAATCGTGCAGACTTCACAGGGAACGCCTTTGGGGATCCAAGAGATGGTTCGCTAATGCCTCACCAAGGTGGCTTTTAAAGGGGTGGGGGCAACGCCCCCTCCCCACCCTCACTGCTGTGTTGGCAGACTTCCTCCCACAGCCTGACCCCTGGCCCCAGACGGGGTGCGTGGGCCTTGCCGCAGCCAAGGGCGACAGCGCAGGTGCGGGGTCGATGGGGAGGGACAGCCCACCCCCACGGAATCTGCATCTTTCCCCGGGTCAGGGCTGTGCCCCCTTTCCTGGTCCCAGGTCCCCTCAGAAATGGGGCAGCCTGGATCCAAGCCAGGCCCCAGGGTGTGTGCCCTGGGACATGTTCATCCATACCAGGGAAACCGCCAGGACTGTGTCCCTCCCGGGCTGCCCCATGTTGGGTCCGTCCAGCTCAGTCTGTCCCAGGGCAGCCCTGGCAACCTCTTGGATTTCCAGGGTCCCCCCACCCACTTTGCTGCCTGGGCGCTTTGCTTCCTATATTCACCCAGACTTCCGTGAGGCTTCCGGGGGCTGCCCCCCACTTCTGCTTCATGCTCTGCCTTTCGTTTATACCATAAACAATAACGGCTCTTACTCTCATGAGCTAGCTTGTCTGAGCACTTGCCGTGGGCTTTATTCTCACAGTCAGCCCCCCTCCAGCCACCCCTGAGGTACTGCCACTGCTGGCACCACGTAAGAATAGGGAAACTGATGCCCAGGGAGGCCAGGTAGCTTGCCCAAGACCGGGAAGGTGAGTAGAGGTCAGGTTCAGACCCGAGTCAGCCTGAATCCTAAGCCAGGACCCTTGGCAGTGGACTCTGGGTCTCCTCTCAGCTTTTTTTCTTTCTTTTAAGATTTTATCTAGTTTTGAGAGAGAGAGAGAGAGAGAGAGCACAAGTGCACGCACGAGTGGAAGAGGGGCAGAAGGAGAAGAAGACTCCCTATTGAGCAGGGAACCCAATGTTGGACTCAATCCCAGGACCCTGAGATCATGACCTGAGCCGAAGGCAGAGGCTTTAACCCACTGAGCCACCCAGGCACCCACCTCTCAATTCTCTCTGTAAAGAACCTCCTCATAGAGGGTGCCTGGGTGGCTCAGTGGGTTAAAGCCTCTGCCTTCGGTTCAGGTCATGATCTCAGGGTCCCGGGATCGAGCCCCAAATCCGGCTCTCTGCTCAGCAGGGAGTCTGCTTCCTCCTCTCTCTCTGCCTGCCTCTCTGCCTACTTGTGATCTCTCTCTGTCAGATAAATAAATAAAATAAATAAATAAAATCTTAAAAAAAAAGAAAAAAGAACCTCCTCATAGAAAAATGTCACTCTCCCCCCCCCCCCAGGAGGCAAGAGCTCTCTGTGGCACCTACAGTGGGCTTCCTGGGCGGGGCCCCTTGTGACATCATGTCCTTTCATCTTGCACACCTTGGGCTCCCTCCTGCATCCTCCCCCACCCCAGGGAGATGGAAATGCAGCTTGTCAGTGACAGTGTATCGGACTCAGTCATTTCTAACTGAATTTCCCTCCAGTTCCCATCATTTCTTTTCAGTGGCCCCTCCCCCACAGAAGGGACCCAGCACATCCGGGTAACAGTGGATGACACTTTGTGGGATGCTGTGGTGAGAAGCAGTTTTGTAACCGTCTTGACTGTAAACAGACAGCAGATTTTTTTTCCCTCAGGATTGCAGCAAACACTGTACAAAAGAGAAACTCTGCTCTTTCACAAGAGGTGAAAAACCCTTCATGGTCCCCCTAGAACATCCGGGAGCGGCGGACAGCACAGCCACTCCTGGTCCTGCCCTACAGGGGCCTGGCTCACTCTGTCACCTAAGCCTGGGGACAGTGCACCACTGCCCGAGCCGCCCTGTGAAACAGGGTTGAGGATGTGTGCCATGGCATCAGCCTGACTTTCCATCCGGGCTCTGCAATTCACCCCAGGTCCCGGGGCAGGTTCCTAATGTTTCCATGCCTCAGTTGCCTCATCTGTTAAATGGGTGCAATGGTAGTTCCTGCCTCGTGTTCCGCCATGAGACCGAGCGGTTGGGGCTCAGAGAATGTCAGCGACCTGCAGGTCTATCAGAGCGAATGGAAATTCAAAATTCAGTTGGCCAGTTGGGTATCTTAGCGAGCCCACGGGCTCTTTGGGCCCTCTCTGACCTTGCTAGTGGCCTCTGGCTCATCATGGGATGGTGTCTCAGGACCTCTCTTGCTCCCAGCCCTCCTGCTCCTGTCATGAGCTGGGACTCAGTCCTACTGTCCTCCAGGTTTTTGAGGTCTCTGCAAATTCTACTTTCCCCAAAGTGTCCGGCAGCCACTCTCGGCCTCACGGGCAACTGCTTTCCCCCAGAGGTGAGTCATGCAAACCTGAGACTCGGCTTTCCTGGGGGCCGCTGCACGCCGGCCAGAGCCCTGCTTCCGCTGGGCTTCAGTCACCGCGAGGGCTTTGGGGCCGGGCGGACCCCAGGTTCAAGTCATACCTCGTTCTGTTGACTGCTGTGCGACCTTAGATAAGTTACGTAAACTTTTCGAGCCTCTATGTCCTCAACAAATGTCAGTCCCCTTTCTCTTCTTGGTCTTTCCTGAACTCCGGGCTCTATTTATTTCTCAAATGTCCATGGAGGAGGACCCGTTCTGGGCACTGGCTGGGGCTGGGGGGCCGGGGTCTTGGAGGTCAACAGCCCCTACTCTCAGCATGGCAGAAATGCTGAGACTTGCCCGAAGTATGTGACAGAACATGACCCAAGGACAGAGTTACGGAGGCAGGTTTGCTCCCCTCCCCCTTTGCTCTGGACTCAGGTGTCACTGCTCCCTTTGTTGTCCAAAAGATGTTCAGGAGCCTCCTGCCTTCGTTCCTGCAGCTCTGAGCCTCTGTCAGGATTGGCCTCTGCTTTTCATCTTTGTCTAATCCCAATAAAGAGCTTTTGAGGCAGGCAGAGAGAAGCACGTCTCCGCTGGAGGTGGGGCAGGGGGAGTGTTGGCGGGGGCAGCGGAGTCAAGAGGGGGAGGAGGCAGAGCAGGTGGGTGGGTGGCAGGCACAGCGGGAATAAAGACCGGGAGGCCAGAAGGCAGAGCCAGGGGGAGGGGGACGGGGAGAGGTTCAGTCTGCCTGGAGAGGAGGGTCTCTGGCGGCAGAGCAGTGGGATAGGAATCCCACTGGGCTATATTCCAGGTGGATTGTGAATGCCTGTTGGGTAGGGGTTCAGATGCTCTTCCCATTGGCCCTATTATCATTGCTTTCTCTTTTCAAGTTGTGAGCTATACCTATACAGAGAAGCACAATAAATATAAAACAAAGCCCTGTGGGACCACCCTCCGGAGCCCCTGGCCCCTCCGGCCCCCACCCAGGCGCCCCTCGCTCCCATCCCAACTCTCAGGGCAGTTGCTTCCTGGCATTTCTTTATAGTTTTAATTCTCAGTAGGTGTCCCTGAATGATATGATTCATGTTGCTGGTTGGACTTCGTATAATCACAGTGGGGCTGTGTACTCTCCTCGCGACCTGCTTCTTTCACTCCAAGTTATGTTTTTGCGAGATCGGTCCGGTTGCCGGTGTGGTTATGGTCTGTGTGTTTTCCTGGCCAAAGAGCAGGGGTCATAAACAGCAGCCCCCGGGGGCTAAATCCAGCCCCGCTGCCTTTCAGTACAGCCTGCGAGGTAGGAGTGGTTTTTCTCCTATGTTTTTAATGGTTGGAAGAAAATCAAGAGAAAACTATTTCGCGACATGTGAAAATGATATAATATTCACATTTCAGCGTCCATAAATAAAGTTTTATTGGAACAGAGCCACGCCCACTCATTCGTGGGCCCTGTAGGGCCGCATTCACCCTCCACCGGCAGAGCTGAGCAGTTGTGAGAGAGACCCTATGGCCTGCAAAGTGGAAAATATTTAAGGTCTGGCCCTTCAGGAGCATGTTTATCAAGCCCCGCTGTGGTCTCCCACTGAAGGAGTATTTGCAATTTCTTTCGCCATGATCGACATTTCAGGTGCTTGCCGTCCGTGGCCGTGAGCCCACCTGTGTGACCGCCGGGCCCACGTGTGTCGGTGTCCCCGGGAGCACATGTTCCCACGGAGGCTTCTTTCCCAGCTGTCTGCTCCCCAGGGCGGACTGTGAGCTTCAGAGGGTGGGAAACGTGTGTGCTTTCGCGGTTCGAATCTTCGACTCCTAGCACGGAGCCTGGCACCCAAGGGATGCCCAGCACGTACCAAAGACAGAGGCCTGGACGGAGCTGGTCAGCCACAGACAACCCCAGGAGGAGTTCCAAGAGGGCAGGTGAAGATGTGATGCCACCGGGAGAGGCACGTGGGTCCGGGGCTACAAGGTGGGCCCACCCGGTACGGCTGGGGCCTGGGCCTCGGGCTCCTCTCTGCCCAGGGAACAGCGAGACCCTGGTGTCTTGGGGACCAGAGTGTGGATCTGGGAGTGCTGTGTCTGAGTGTGCCCTGACACAAGAGATCTGCCCCTTGTTGTGGATCTGGGGGCCAAAGTAGGAGGACTGGCCTAGGCATTGGGGTGGGGCCTGGAAGCCGAGGAAGGGAAGGGAGGCGACCTGAGGCTGGCGAGGGGGAGGGGAAAGGAATGGGTGTGACGTTGGCAGGGGGGGCTCCTGGCCCACCTGAGATTGATCCGTGGGAGACTTGGCTGAGTCACCCGACCACTCAGCCCCCACTTCCCTGTCGGGGTGCTGGGCACCCCCTGATGTGGGCCTCTGGCCAGGGGTAACAGCAAGGCACATCCGGGACCGCCGGTGGCCCTGGGACCTGGCCCCTGGGACCCCTCAGGGAGGGCCCGTGGGGCCTCAGCCATGGGGATGGGGTGCCTGTGAGGGGAGGTGTGGTGAAGCCAGGGTGTTTCCGCTCCCCTGCCCCCCCAGGAGGGCATGGACTGTGGGGAAAAAAGTGAGCTCAGAAACCAGAGCCCCAGTGAGGCTCCGAGCCAGATCTGTGCTTTCTGGCGGTGGGCTTGGGGAAGAGAGGGCTGTGGGAGCATGACCCCAGCAAGGCAGGCAGCTTCTCATAGTCAACAGAGGCCTCCTCTGCAGCGCTGGCTCTACGGTCCAAGGCATGTTTTGTTTTTGTTTTTGTTTTTAAGATTTTATTTATTTATTGACAGAAAGATCACAAGTAGGCAGAGAGGCAGGCAGAGAGAGGGGAGGAAGCAGGCTCCCCGCTGAGCAGAGAGCCCGACATGGGCCTCCATCCCAGGACCCTGAGATCATGACCTGAACCGAAGGCAGAGGCTTTAACCCACTGAGCCACCCAGACGCCCATCAAGGCATATTTCTGAAGGCCACTTGGCAACCTAGATCAAAATTTAAAAATTTAAAAGGGTCCCCACCCTTTGAAAATTTATGTATTTCTGAGAGAGAGAGCGAGAGCCTGGGGGTGCCCTCCAGCAGGGGAAGAGGCAGAGGGAGAGAGAGAATCTCAAGCAGATTCCCCGCTGAGTGAGGAGCCCAACTGGGGGCTCAATCTCACCCCCCCAGAGATCGTGACCCGAGCCAAAGTCAAGAGCGGGATGCTTCACCGCCTGAGCCACCCAGGCTCCCCGCAGTACACGCCCTTTGAATCAGTAACTCCCCGTTTTCGGACCAGAGAACGTTTATATACAAGGCCGTCCCTCCTGGGTGGAGCACAGCGGCAGGCTATCAGTGCCACCAGCTGGCCCTCGCTGCAGTGGGCTCACATAAGACCCTCTCCCACCCCCTGGCCCTGAGCTACCCTTGCCTCTTGGCTCCCGCCTCCCACACCCCACTTTCCAGCCCAGCTGGATGACTGCCTGCCCCTAAATCTTTGCCCCTGTTGCTCCCTTTTCCCGGAAGGGGTCCATTCACTTGCCCACTTGGTGACTCTAACCTGTAGGTCAAGGTCAAACCCGGCGACCTTGTCTTATGCCCCCTCTGGTCCACTCTCCCATGCCCCCAACACACCCAGTAGCCAGCCCTGCCCCACTGGGGTGTTCCTCTGTGGTTCTCAGCATCAGGAGCTCAGAGGTATGAAGGGCACGACAGGGCTCCCCTGGGCAGCACCAGGGAAGGGGTGCCCAATCTTAAGAGATGGGCTCTGGGCGAAAAGCCAGAGAAAGGGCCAAGAGAGAGGGTGCTCTGTGGGGAGGAGGAAAGGTCAAAGAGGGGGGCACTTGCAGGCGAAGGTCAAGGCCAGAAGGAGTCACGGCTTAGCCTCTGAGATGTTTGCCGTCGTCCACCTGCCATGGCAGGGGGCAGGGCGAGGGCTGGCAGGGTGGAGGCCTGGGAAGGAGAGGCTAATGAGGATGGAAGGCAGTGAGTGAGCTTGTGCCCGGAGGGTACCGGATCTTTGGGGGAGACAGAGATTTCAGAGAAGTCAGGATAAAAGCGATCTGGCGAAGACGGCTGCAAGAAGGAGTTAGTGTGTTGACAGCCAGAAGCGTTATATTTTAAAAGGAGGCTGGAGGGGGAGGGGTCCCAAGTCCTCAGAATGAATCACTAATGTGAGGGTTTTAGGCAGCTGAAGAAGACTGGAACTCTATAGCGTTTCTCTTGGTATCTTTCTCTCTTTCTTTCTTTTTTAGAGTGGGGGGGCAGAGGGAGGGGGGAGAAAGAGAGAGAATCCTAGCCAGGGTCCATGACCAGGGAGGAGCCCAGCACGGGGCTTGGATCTCACCACTCTGAGATCATGACCTGAGCTGAAATCAAGAGTTGGACACTTGACTGAACCACCGAGGCGCCCATCTCTTGTTATCTCTCTAACCCAAATGTGATCCTGTCAGTTCCCGATCTAGAAGCCCACAGAGGCTTCCCCTGGGTTTCCAGGACCACGCTGGACACACACCCCTCCCCCTGCCACCTCCCACCACCCTGAGCCCCTCAACCTCACGACGCCTTTTCAGTCCTCCAACTACAATGATGACTTCTAGAAGCTTCATCCAACAGCTTTTTGTGCTTAAACCCCCTTCTGTACACCCCTCCCCCCCGGCTGCCTCCTACTCTTCCTTCAAAGCCCAGCTTGGCAATGTGATACGGGAGACTTCATCACGATGTCACCAGCCGTGATGTCAGGTGGCAGAACCACCGGCAAGTTCAATGCTCTTTTTTTTTTTTTTTTTAAGATTTTATTTATTTATTTGACAGAAACACAGCTAGAGAGGGAACACAAGCAGGGGGAGTGAGAGAGGGAGAAGCAGGCTTCCCGCCGAGCAGGGAGCCCCACACAGGGCTCAGTGCCAGGACTCTGGGATCGTGACTTGAGCTGAAGGCAGACGTTCAACAACTGAGCCACCCAGGCGCCCCAAGTTCAATGTTCTTGACCCTTCACTGTGGGGTCTAGAACTCCTATAGTGCGCCTATTTCCTTTTTATAATGGGGGGACCTGAAAAAATAAAATTAAAAAAACAAAGACCCAGTCCAAGGATTGCCCCTCCTGTAATCCTCTGCCCCCTCCCAGCAGGGTTGGGTCCCCTGCTCTGGGTTTCTGCAGGCTCTGAGACTTCCCTTTATCTCCCCTGGCAGGACTCAGGGGGTGCCCTGATGGGGTCTACACCCATCCAGGGACAAGGACCAGAAGCCCCACTCTCCCTCTTTGGTCCTATTGCCGTCTCTACCCCATCCCAACGCCCTTCCTTGAGGACAGAGGAGGGTATGAAGGGAGAGACTGAGTCTCTCTAGCTGTCATAAGCTATGCCCTCAAACGAGCTACAAAGTTGACGAAAGTTGCCTTTTTAAACCAGCCGAAGGAGAGGTGATGGTTATACAATGCCAGTTAATACCCACAAAGCGTCTGCGTTTCTGGGACCGGACATGTGACCTTCTGTTCTCGGTTTGTGTCCCTGCGTGGCCACGGTGCCCCCGGGGTCCAGAGTCTGGAGGCTTTAGCACAGAACACAGGTGGGCTGTTGGAAATGGCCCCCAAGGCAAGCACATCCATCTGTATCTCTGTAATTCGGAGGTGTTGAAAGATGTGACAGCCCGTCTGATGGCCGTGTTCCGAGGGCATCAGTGCTAAAAGCTTCATAGTACACACTCTCTGCTCAAAGGTCGCCTTCCGACGCCTGCTGCACGCTTTTCCCTAATCAGCCACTTGGCCACACACCATTGTGTTTGATGCGGGGGTCCTGAAGGCCCCCCCGTTTCTCGGTGGTCCCCTGGGATTGCTGCCCTGTGACAGAGCTAGCAGGCTACATCTGTAGCTTCCCCGCAGTCCTTCAAACGGGCCTTATAGGAAAAAAAAAAAAAGGCATGGCTCTGAGAGATGCCAGAATTAAATTAGAGGTCAGAACTCCATGCCTAAAATAAAGACCGTGGGAACGGCTTTCTTCTGTAGCTGGAGAATCACGGTGCTTCCCGTTAAAATCGACCGAAGTGGGGACAGATACCTTTGATCAGCACGTCTGGACTCTCACACCCTTGGCTGCTCGTGCTGATGCCGAGGCCACAGAAGGGATGGAGTTCCAGGCAGAGGGGAGAGCGGGGGCCAAGCCCTGGGCCGGGTGGGTCAGAGGGGCCATGAGGAGGCCAGGGCAGCTGGGGAGAGTGGGGAGGGAGGGGAGGCCAGATGATGGGGCTGGGGGGATATCGTCGCTGCTGTGAAGGAGGGATGCTGGCTGGTCTTTGGGGCACCTGGCTGGTGCTGCTGTAGGACCCGTCTGTGCAGGGTTCAGGGGACCACGTGCTCTGGGAGTCCCCGATCTCCTTGAGCTGGACATCAGTAGCTGTCCCCCTTAAGTGGCAGGGCCCATTCTGGTGAGGACCTTTGTCCCCAAATCCCATATCCTGCCAGACAGTGTCTATTAGGGGACCCAAATCTAGAGAAACGGACTCTTAATTTTTAGCTCTCTTTAAAGGCATGCAGCTTGGGGCTCCTGGGTGGCTCAGTCGTTACGTGTCTGCCTTCAGCTCGGGTCATGATCCCAGGGTCCTGGGGTCGAGCCCCACATTGGGCTCTTTGCTCAGTAAGGGGCCTGCTTCTCCCTCTCCCTCTGCCTGCTGCTCCCCCTGCCTGTGCTCTCTGTCTAATAAATAAATAAAATCTTAAAAAAAAAATAAAGGAGTGCAGTTCTTTCATTTGAGAGATGTTTTCTTTTTCTTGCTCTTAAATTTTAAAGTTGTGGCATAGAGCAGGGGTGAAGAGTATGGGGTTAAGGACCCAAAGGGAAGAGAAAGTCTCATCCTTGCCCCTGACTAGCTCTGCTTCTGGGCAAACCTCTTTCTCTCTCAAAGCCTCAGAGTTCTCCTCTGCGAAAGGGGAGTGTGCCCCCACGGACAGTGACGCGTTGTCATCACGCGGCTTCACAACAAAGCCGGAGAGTCTGTGCGAGGCATGGGGAGTCCTGCAGACCGAGAGGCCAACCTCCCAGTCCTGGGAGAGGAAGGGAACAGGAGGGCATTCTGAGCAGGGGGAATAGCATGGCCAGGGGCCAGAGAGCCTGGCAGGCCTGGCGTCCACGGGGGAGCGAGTGCAGGGCGGCTGAGCCGGGCTGCGCAGGGCCCGGAGGCATAGCCTGGATCCTTCAACCCAAGAACTTGCAATTATTTTTTTTTAAAGGTGACCCAAAGTGAGGGGTCGCATGTTACAGCATGACCCTGTGTGAACGCCGCTGTGTGACAATGTCACAGAAAGCTCCCTTACTACGCACGGAATGCTCCATGGTTCTATTTTTTTTTTTGTCATTGCTTGTCCTCACCGTGTAGATTGATTTCAGACTCCTTCCTGGGTCTCCTCTGGAGGGGGCACCCCCCAGCAGGGCCCGTAAGGTGGTCTGTGGCTCCCTGGGGAGCAGCACCAGGCAGCTCTCTGGCTGGGGGAGGCTGGGGGGGCATGCGGGGAGGAGCCCGGATTCTGGAGCTTTGGGAGCAGTGCTGCATTGTGGGGTACACTGTGTGGGGGTGGGGAGGGCAGATGGGGGGCATCTTTCTATATCCAGCCAAGTTCTTTGATTGTGAATCCCTCCCACCCAGGGACTCTGCATGGGGTCCAGGGCCAGGGTGGGAGGGGGGCCCCTCCAAACAGCTCTCAAGACTGCACTTCAAGTGGCCACAGATTCAAAAGAAGAACTGGGAAAGGAAGGATCAGGTGCCAGTGGGTGGTAGACAAGATCTTTCCCAACAAGGGCAACAGAGAAGCTGCAAGCGGGGAGAGCAGGAGGCCAAGGGGGGAGGGTTCTCTGCGCTCACCACACTGGACTCCTGGCAGGGGAGCCTGGCGCCCCAGGCTCAGGGTCTGCACTCCAGGGACTCACCCACTCCCCTGTGTCCAGGCCGGGCCAGGGCCTGAGGCGGTTAGACAGGCTGCCATATGCGGAGGCCACCCTGGGCCGCATGTGCCCTGCCCAATGGGTCTGGTACTTTCTAGGCAGAAGGGTCAGCTGGTATTAGCCTTTCTAAGCTCAGCGAGGACTCGGGACTCCTCTAACTTCCTTGCTTCTCTCTTGTCGCTAGGGAAAGGCAGCCTGGCCTCCCCCTGGAACTGCCCTTCGCATTCTCCCTGCTCCTCCAGGTCCCTTCTCTCCTCCTTCTACCTGCTCCAGGTGTGCTTGGACAGGTGGCAGAGCCGGCCATCCCCACTCCCATTCCCTCCTCAACGCTGCCCCCTCTCTGCCCTCACTCCGCATGGCCGCCTCCAGGCCCTTCTCGCTCTTAGGCGGGGAGATCTGTGAGTTGAATGAATTCATCTCCCTGCAGAAAACAAGCCAGGCTCCTGGCAACGCTTTCCTCCCTGTGCCTGGCCTAGGGCACACTGAGGACTCGCCCACCTCCTGGAGAGTCATGCAAAGGGCACGTTTGTGTTGCTTCTATAGCCCTTTCGGCCTTGTCTTGGGGACATGTCCCCCGGCACCTGGAAGGCAAGCCAAGACAGCCTGGGCTCTTCCAGCCCTTCTGCCCTCTAGTCACTCCCAGTCAAAACCAAGTCCTGGTTCTTCATATCGCCAACCAGAGTGACAGCTGAAAGGCTGAATGCGGTGCACGCCGGAGGCGGTGTCTCGGGCCTGCATGAGAGCAAAGGGTGAGGGCCCTCTCCCCCCGATAGACCCTGTCATGGTCCTTCCCCATGAGTCAGCTGGGTGGAGACAGGACAGGAGTGGGAAGGAGTGGGAAGAGGGCAGAGGAGCCCTGCAGGTCAGGTGCTGCAGACAGGCCCTGTGCTCCGGGGACTCGCGGGGTTTGCAGTGGACCCCCTTGGGCACTCTTGTGGGTCACTGTGCAGCCGGCCTCTGATGGCTCTCCCTCCATCCTCAGCCCCAGGAATCCGAGTCCCCCCCAGTCCTCCTCTCTGGGCCATGTGCCCCTCTTGGCAGCCCACGGGCAGAATCTAAGAGGATCCCCAGGCCAACTCACTCTGCCCTGGCCCACCTTGTTCCACGGGGGACGGGTGCCCTGCCCTGAACAAGGGACAAATCATGATACAGCCCTGCCAGGGGCAAGAGCGACACCAATCACTGTGTGCCCCGTGCCCTCAGGGGCCATGCCACAAGCTTTGGGAGGGTCTCCCTGGAGCCCCCTGGGTCTGGGGTGAGAAGCAGGTGCCCGAAGGCGGGGAGGGGAGAGCCCGCTGTGCCAGACCCAGTGTGGCCACTTTCCTGTTGGTTTTGGTCAGGTTCCTACCTCCCGACCCCCCGCAGGGAGGATGGGCCGCCTGGAGAGCCGAACAGGAGAATGTGGCTAGAAGCCAGAGTAGGTCCTACGCTGAGTCTGGAGCACTAGGTAGGGGTCCCAGGAGGAGGGGCCTGCAGGGGTGAATGCGGGGCAGGAAGTGGCCCTTTGGGGAGGGGGCGGGGCTGCAGAGTGACCTTGCCAGGCTCGGACAAACCAGGTCCATCTCAACCCTCCGGCTCCTTGTCCTCTTCCTCCACCTGCCGCACCCCTGCCCTGGCTGCCGTGTCCCGGGCAGACTTCAGCCCTGAATCAGAGCGAACAGAGTGTTGTAGTTAAGCCACGACGGCCGGAGTGAGGCTTAGGGTTAGGGTGAGGGGACCTGTGCAGTCCTTCCCACCCCGCTTGGCGGAGGAGAGCCCTGGGTCCCAGCTCAGTGGCTTCTCCGGGGGCGAGCTCTATCAGAATCACACAGGACAGTGAAGCTGGTCCCCCCTGGTCCCCTGGACATCCAGCCCAGTCCCTGGACACGTCGCTGCTTTTCACTCTTTGGAGGAAGTCTCTAGTTCCTCAGTCTCTCTAGTTCCTCAACAGGAAACTCCAAATACCAGTGTGGCTGGAGCTCCGAGGGACCCGCTGGTTGAGAGGACCGCCTCTGTCCCGTCTCCAAGTCTTGCAGAGGCCGTGGCCTCGCCTCCCCTGGGGACCCAGCACTGCCATCAGCGGAAGAGCCCGGAGCTGAGTCCAGCGTGGCCGGGCGCCCGCGCCTTCCTTTCCCCAACAAAATACACCCGGCAGGTCCCTCTGAGTAACGCAAATGTCTGCTCTTTGCCCAACGAACAACCTGCATATTCTTGGCTGCTTGCTGCCGACCTCAATTTAGAGCTGTGTCCGGCTGCTCGAAGAGAAAGGCGCCAGGGCACGAGGCGTGCTGAAGCTGAGGGGGCTTGTGTGCTGAGGTCTGGGGGGAGAGGGGCCTGACCGCCTCTCGGGAGCCCCGCCCAGCAGGTGCTAGGAGCCTGTGATGAGGAGGGCTGTACAGGTGCCGGGAGGGAGGGTCCCCCACAGACACCTGCCTTTGTCACGGTCGTGGCCCACGCAGCCACCTCTGTGCTGTTGGAAAGCTGCTCTTGGGGCTTTATTTGTCACAGTCTATAAAAATGTGACAAATGCTTCTCCGAGCTCCGGATTCCGGGCAAGGCTTGTCTCTCCAGCTGCCTGGTGGGGCTCCTCCTTCAGGCTAGGGAGAACCCTGGCTCCCCTCCGTGCGTCCACTGCCAGGAAGGTCTTCTTCCTGCTACGAAGTGTTTCTTTATCTTGTCTCCTGCCTCCTTCCTCTTTACTTCTCATGCTTCCGCAGCTTTGGGTCTTCTCAAACTGGTGCTTTCATCCAATGTGGCTTCTTGGTCTTTGATCAGGAGAGCAGTTAGGACGGTGGGGTCTGGAGTCTGCCCGCCTTGGGCAGGGTTGTAGCTCCTCTCCGTCCCTGCTGGGAGAGTGAAAGCTAGCAGCTTGACCTGCCTGACCCTCAGACTCTTCCTCTCTGTGAAGTGGAGCTCTTCCTTCACCTTGTGTGTGTTGGGAGATGGAGAGCTCTGTGTGTAAGGCACTTGGCACAATGCCAGCTCACAGGGCCTGCATGAAAGGTGTGGTGTGAGCTGACGTCCTCAGGAGGAGGTGGGAGGGACTGAAGCGACCCGGAGGGTAAGCTCCCACTCTTTCCTTTCTCTTTCCCTGCAGGAGGGCAGTTGGTGGCCCAAACTGGTGCCCCCATTTTGGTGTCTCTGGCCAATAAGGAAGTTTCCTTCGACTGCAGAATCACCTACCCAGATAATCCCAGGTACAAGGACTTCACGACCTGGTACTTTCACGTGGACCTCCGGAACCAGAAGAGCCCCAGGGAGCAGATGAAGTGCTCACCCGACCCGGGTAAAGAGAACCAGACGCACGCCCTGCAATGCCGGGTCAACCCCAAGCTGCCCAGCGCGTCAGCCTCTGGTACCTACTATTGCTTCGTGAACTGGTCAAACTTGGAAATGATCAGTGAAGGTGTCTTCATCCTGGTCAGAGGTGAGGCTTCCTGCAGGGCTCACACAGTAGAACTGGGGACACAGGATGTAGAGCGGCCGGTAGGGCACCTGGGTGGCTCAGTCTTTAAGCATCTGCCTTCCGCTCAGGTCATGATCCCGGGGTCCTGGGACTGAGCCCTGTGTTGGGCTCCTTGCTCGGCAGAAAGCCTGCTTCTCCCTCTCTCATTCCCCCTGCTGTGTTCCCTCTCTTGCTTGTCTCTGTCTGTCAAATAACGAAATAAAATCTTTAAAAATAAATAAATAAACAAACGAATAAATATAGTGGGGAATATCTGTCTCATTGATCAGCTTTGGCAAAATGCAACCGTGTCCTCAGGGAGCCCCTGACCTCCCAGGTGTGCTGATATCTACCTTGATTTGGAAAGGGCGGAAGCCTGGGATGTGGCTGTGTGTCCGGCCACCTCTGGGAGATGCCTGAGAAGCCCCTGGCACGTTGGTCTCAGCGTCTCTTGGGCACCCTGTATGCGTGGCGGGGGGAGTGCACGATTGGGCTCGTGGATGGGCGTGTGTGTCCGTGGCAACATTTGGCTCATGTACATACTTCTGGGAAGGTTCCTCGTTTTATCACATCCTGAAAGGAGTAATGACTATGAAAAGTTACCGTCTGCAAAGCCATGAGGCTCTGAACTGCATCCGTGCTTCCTACCAGGAGAAGCTGGGGTTTGGGGAGCCTGGCTGGCCCAGACATGGCTCTGGGCCTGGGCTATGTGGCAATATGCTGCTTGTCGAGGGCTTTTTTGGGGGGATGCATGGGGTCCTGCGTGCAAGGGCTGGTGTCTGCTAATAGGAAATGTTTGATAAATAACAGACATGGATGTGCCTGGGACGTGGTTGGCACCCGGCCGTTTTTGCCAGCCAGATGGATGGATGGAAGGAGGGAGGGAGGGAGGGAAGGGATAAAAGGATGGATGGCTCAAGGAAAGGGGCCAGGCTGGGCCCTTCACCTGCCCCTGGTGCAGGCCAGCTGCCTGCTAGGCTCACCCATCCCCCCACCCTCATTGCAGCTGCCCCCATGGCCGCCTTTCCACACACGGAACCCAGAAGGCCCCGAGAGGGGGAGCCAATTCACCCTGAGGCAGGTGACTCAAGAAGCAAACTCAAGAAGTGAAAGCTGGGTTCCTTGCCCTTAACAAGAATCAAAGCAGCCAACCTAGAAAGGGGCGTGGCTGAAAGCCAGCCTGGAAATGCGCAAGTTGGGAGAAGGGGGAGGGGGGACTGTGGGGGGGGATGTTGTAAGTGGAGTCCTGAGTAAAGGAGAGCACAGGGATCAGGGCCTGGGGGGTGGCGGGATTGGGTGCGCCCCAGCCTTTCTCGGGTGACTAACCCTTCTGCTTCCCTGCCCTCCTCCCAGACACAGGGTACCGAGGGCCCCGGCAGGGCTCCCAGTCGCTCCTGCTCTTTTCCTTCACTGGCCTCCTGACTGTGCTGAGCGTCTTGGTCACAGCCCTCCTGCTCTGGAAGAAGGTAGGGGATCCGCCTACATGGTAGCACTGCCCCTCTGGCCCCTTTGCTGTAGCTTTGGGAAACTCCCAAGGAGAGGAAGGGCTGCCCGCCCCCCCTGCACTGCGTCCCAAGGGGCCCTGGTGAGGGCTGCCTGCCGTAGGTCTTCCTCGTGGCCTCTCTGCAGCTGGAGCCCTCTCTCACCCACCCCTAACGGCTGCACCCGGGCTGCCTGCTTGCCACCACCATATCTCTTTGGATCTTGCACAAAACCAGGGTCCATCTGCCTTTTCCGGGTCATGAGTCCTCCCAAGTATTTTGGTGTAAGGCTCAGGCCCCATTTCTGCCTCTTTAGATTAAGAGCCACTGCCTTGGTTTCTGGATCCCTAGTACCCTGGAAGGGAGGAGGAAGCATTTCCTAAGAGCCACTGTCTACCAGGCACCCTGCCCTCTCTTCTGCATCCCCCCGTAACTCTGTGAGGGTCGTTTCTTCCCATTTTACAACTTGGAAAGTGAGGCCCGGAGAGCTGGTGACTTGCCCAAGGTCTCCCAGCAGGCACACGGCAGGGGCGGGGCCGGCGGGGCCGGTGGAGGGGGCCATTTGGTCCAGCTCTTTGCCCGGTTGACTCCTGCTCAGGCTGTGGCAGCACCAACACAGGAAGGCTTGTCTCCCCCGTGGGCTCTTGTCACTCTCGTTGTCACTCGCCCTGTGGGTGGTGGTTCTGTAAGTTCCCTGAGGACAGAGGTCGAGGTGAGCTTGTCTCCGTGGCTCCGTGCAGGCCCATGCAAGGTGGGGGGGTGGGGGCAGTGCACAGTAGATGTCCGTTGGGCGGAAGAATGCCTTACCGAGAGGGTGCCAGGCTCTGCCCGGCTTGGGAGGGCAGAGATGGCGGTCAGGGCTCCAGGCTGCAATTTAGACCCTCTGTCCTGGCTCCTTGAAGGCCTCAGTCTGAACAGCTTAGGCCAGTGCTCCACCCTCTAGGAACTAGGAGCTCACCTTTCCTCACCAGGCTTTGGGGCCCAGCCTGGGAGCAGCTCCGTTAGCCAAGGCCCTGAGTGTGGGAAGAGGGCTCCGCACCACATGGGGGTTCCTTGGGTCAAGAGAGGCTCAGCCCCTGCACCCAAAGGGCCGGTCCCTATCCACACCCAGGGAAGGGCCCCCTGAGATGGGATTTCATGTGTTCACTCTTGAACCCATATGAGGACCTACTAAATTCCAGGCCCTGGTGAGGCCCCGAGACTACAGCAATGACTAAAATGGATCCCCAAGAAATCCCTGCCTTTGTCAAATTTGTATTCTGGCCAAGGGGAGACAGACCCTAAACAAACCTAGAAATAAGTAACCTAACGGATGTGATAAGTGTGTGGGGGGGAACACAGCAAAGTGAAGAGAGTAGTAAGCGTGGGAAGGAGGGAACTGTGGTTTTCAGTAAGGACTCAGGGAGGGCCTCCCCACTCCGCACCTGGGAGGAAGGGGAGGCAGACAGATGTCAGGAAGAGTGTGACCAGCAGGGGAACCACAGGTATGGGTGCTCTAAAGCAGAAGCTGCAGGGAGGCCCCGGGTGGGTGGTGTGGCCTGAGTTCAAGGAGTAGAGGGAGGGAGGAGGGAGGCGATGAAGGTCAGGTGAGGCGCATTGACTGGGTTTACTCGGAGGGAACCGGGAGGCCCTGCAGGGCCTGGGAAGACGTGGGGCAGGATCAGACTGACCCTGATTGACCCTCTGGCAGCTGTGAGAAGTAGGGGAAGTGAGACTCGGTGAGGAGCTACTGCTTTAGTCCAGGCAGAGGCAACTGAGGCTGGGAGGAGGGTGGCTTCTGGGGAACTGGTGAGCAAGGTCGGTTAGAGGCTGAAGGTACGGCTGGTGAGGCTTGCTGAGGAGGTGACATAGTCCGACGGAGGCCACTGCCGATGGGGGAGCGACTCAGCCCAGACACCTCCAGGTCAGGACCTGCTGCGGTAGCTGTTGGGGAGAGGCCTTGTGGGGAGACTGGGAGAGGCAGCCCAAGGTCAGCGTGGGGAGGATTTGTCTGAGCCACCCGGCCTGGGACTTGGACCTGGGCCTCAGTTTCCCACTTTGCCTCAGTCTGGAGACATAATCACTCTTCCAGAAAAGGCTCCAAGGTGATACAGGAAGGTGAACAAGGCCCCTTGATGGGCCCTAAGACTCTGGAGGCTGCTTTCCCTGCCATCTGCGAGCCGGAGCCTGGCGACAACCTCAGGCACCCCTCTAGTTCCCCTTCCGTCCTGTGATCTGCCTTGGGGTGCTGCGGATGTGGGACACGACTCTGGCATGACCCGTTCCTAACTTGGCTCATCCGGCCGACAAGTCACAGAGGGAGTCCACTCTGTTCCCCCCAGGAGCGGGCTCTGCTGGGAGGTCCCAGGGGGCCGTGTCCCTTCCGTGAGCCCTTGGCCTCTGCCTCTGGCCTGGTCACAGGGACAGCTGAGCAGTGAAGATGGAAGATGATGAGAAATGCTCCACTGGGCGTCCCATGAATCCCGCGTTTAAGACAGAGACCCACCCACCACTGGGCCCACTGTCCCTCCCTCGACTAACATGTGCTGAGCACCAATGTGTGCCCAGCTTGGCTCCCTTCCCCATCCCTGCTGCTCTTCCCACGATGGTGGCAGGTAGGAGGCTCTCAGCTTGTCTGTCACTCAGCAAACACCTACTGAGCCCCACTTGGGCTGTGGACCTCCATACCAGCTTGTGTGAGTGACCGTACAGGTGCCTTCCATGGGCAGGAAGCACAGCAGGTGAAGAGCAGAACCAGGTCAGGGCGAGACCTTGACCCTGAGTGTCCATTTCAGCCACTGCTCTGTTGAACCAGGACTGTAATGGCTGGATTTCGGGGTCCTGCAAGGTCAGGGAGGCACCTGAGCCAGGTAGGTGCTCAGTAAAGTCTGGGGAGGAGGAGGGGAGGGGTGACACTCAGCCCGGCTTGACTTCGGAGCCCAGCCCCTTCCCCTGCTGCTGCGCGGCTTCGAAGACTCCTAGCCCCTCTGCTTCCTCGAACAACTCCTGAGTACCTCCTGCATGCCGGCTCTGGGCTAAGCGCCAGACACAGTGGAAAGCAAGACAGATGCTGCCCCTGCCCTCTCATCAAGCTACAGCCCTCTCCGAGCCTTGCTTTCCTCCTCCAGAAATGGGGATAAGGATGGGTTTCCTGGAAAGTGTGGGAGAGACAGCATTTGCGAAG
>PITA01024478.1:0-26184 GCA_004023965.1 Spilogale gracilis | reverse complement strand
TTTTTTTTAAAGATTTTATTTATTTATTTGACAGAGTGAAACACAGCTAGAGAGGGAACACAAGCAGAGGGACTGAGAGAGGGAGAAGCAGGCTTCCCGCCGAGCAGGGAGCCCGATGTGGGACTCGATCCCGGGTCTCCAGGATCAGGACCTGAGCCGAAAGCAGTTGCTTAACCAACTGAGCCACCCAGGCGCCCCAAATATTTGACTTTCAAATGCCCAAGGCAGAAATGGCCGAGTGCTTCCTGCTTTCCTAAACTCCCCTTGTGAACCAGAGCCAAACTATCCTGAACTAAACTTTCCTGAATACACCAAGTGCCCATCCCAACATCTCTATCTTCCTTCTTCTCTCTCAGACTTCCCTTCTCTTACTGGTAACAACTGCCTTTAATCTATCGCAAGAAACAGAAAGAGCTCAGCCCCAGGCTGTTCTCCTTCAGTATACGCCCAGTCACACTGCTACTGTAAGACCTTAAAGAAATTAACCTTACAGAGCCTGTTTCCTCATCTATAAAAGGAGATAATGGTACCTACTTGAGAAAGTGGTAAAGATTTTTGAAATAAAGTATGCAAAGCTTATAGCACAATGCTTTGTTGGTGAATTCATTCTAAGTGGTAGTGTGGTCTACATTACTCTCTTCAGCAAGGAGAGCAATCCTTCTCAAACCCATAGTCTTAAGTGAGTGATATAAAAACACTGCTTGTGGGGGCACCTGGGTGACTCAGTTGGTTGGGCGACTGCCTTCGGCTCAGGTCATGATCCCGGAGACCCGGGATCGAGTCCCACATCGGGCTCCCTGCTCGGCGGGAAGCCTGCTTCTCCCTCTCTCACTCCCCCTGCTTGTGTTCCCTCTCTAGCTGTGTTTCTCTCTGTCAAATAAATAAAATCTTTAAAAAAACAAAACAAAACACTGTTTGTGATAAAACTGTTTCTCAGAAAAGTAACAATGACTCTGGAAGTAAAATTTATCATTGCATTAACTGTGTTGCTGCTGTAACAAATTATGACAAACGTAACTTAAATAACATTAGTTTTTTTATTGTAAGGTCTGGAGATGGGAAGTTTAACATGGGGTCCACAGGACGGCTTTCCTTGTGGAGGCTTCTACTCCCTTGCCTGTTCTGGCCACTGGCTCCTCAAAGCCAGCCACATTCCTTGGCGAGTGGCCCAGCTTCACTCTGACCTTTGTGCCTCTCATCACTTCACCTCCTTTCCCAAAGGTGCAGGCCCACATCGTCTGTCTTCACTCTGACCCTCTTACTTTCCCTTAGAGGGACCCTGGTGATGACTTGCATACCCCACATACTCTCCCCATCTCATGATCCTTAACTTAACCATATCTGCAAAGTCCTTTTTTGTTGTATAAGGTCACATGTTCACAGGCCCCAGAAATTTGGATGTGAGCAGTACTGGGGCCATCATTTTAGCCTACCAGAATCACTTAAAAGGATCAGGCCACTTAACCTTTTGGACTACACTGAAATTTCACCAGGCTCTACAGAAAACTTTCTATCTTTCATTTTTTCACTAACAAAATCTGCTTTTCTTTATGTGTAAGCAGTCAATAAAAATAATGCCATTTCTGATTCAATATATTTTCCTAATTTGGTTAATTATCAAGGTTTTGATAGAGTAGTGTACTACAAGATCATGGCAAAAGTGTATTCTGTGTACACAGGCTAAATGGAGATGCAAACAACCATCATATTTATCCTCTGGGTGATTTATTTCATAGTCCTAAACAATGTGCTCACCAACTTAGAAGACAAACTATTTTTCTGATTGTGGTAAAATATAAATAACATAAAGTTTGCCATTTTAATCACTGTTAAGTATACAATCTGGTGGTGTTCATTATATTCACAATGCTGTACGACTATCACCATCACTTCCAAAATCTCTCATCACCCCAAACAGAAACCCTGTACCCATTGAGCAATTACTCTCATTCCCTCTTCCTCCCTGTAAACCTCAAATCTACTTTCTGTCTCTATGAATTTGCCCATATTAGTAATTTCATTTAAGTGGTATATTATATTTGTCCTTTTATGTCTGGTTTATTTTACTTAACATAATATTTTTCAAGGTTCAGCCATGTTGTGGCATGCACAAGTACTTCATTCTTTTTTTTTAATACTTATTTATTTGAGAGAGAGGGAGAACGTGCTCATGTGAGTTGGGGGGAAGACCAGAGAAAGAGGAAGAGAGAGAGAATCTCAAGTGGACTCCATGCTGAGCCACATGGAGCTCAATCTCACAAACCTGAGATCATGACTTGAGCCAAAATCAAGAGTTGGACACTTAGCTGACAGAGCCCCCCAGGTGCTCCAGTACTTTGTTCTTCGTATTGCTGAATAATATTCCATTGTATGTGTAATACACATTTTGCTTACCCACTGATCTGTTGTTGACACTTAGGTTGTTCGCATCTTCCAGCTGTTACGACCAATGCTGCTATGAACATTGCTTGTGAGGATCAGTTTGAGCCCATGTTTTGGTGATACGCTAGGAGTAGCATTGCTGGATGATGAAGTATTCTATGTGTAACTTTTTGGTGGATTGCCAAACTATTATCCACAGTAGCTGCACCATTTTACATTCCCACAAGCAATATATTAGAGTTGTACTTTTGCCACATTTTCACCACCACTAGTCACTATTTTCTTTTTAATTTTAACCGTCCTAGTAGGTGTGACATGATATTTTCTGTGTTTTTGATTTGTGTCTTTTCATGCGCTCACTGACCATCTGTTTATCTTCTGGGGGAAATGTCTAAGTTTTTTGCCCATTTAAAAAATTAGGTTTTTTGTTCCTGTGGTTGAGTTATAGGATTCTCTATATATTTTGGATATTTGTCCCTTATCAGATATATGATTTGCTAATATTTTTTCTCATTCCTTGGGTTACTTTTTTACTTTCTTGAAGTAAACTTGTTTACTACAAGTACAACTTGTTTCTTCTGTCACTTGTGCATTTGATGTCACATTTAAGAAAATGATGCCAAACCTAAATTTATGAAGACTTTTTCCTATTTTTTCCCCAGAGTTTTATAGTGTTTAATTTTTAACTTTTATAGCTTTTAAATTTAGGTCTTTGATCCATTTTGAGTTAGTATTTATATGTGGTGTAAAGTTCGGGTCCAACTTCATACTTTTTTTTTTTTTTAAGATTTTATTTATTTATTTGACACACAGAGAGAGACAGTGAGAGAGGAACACAAGCAGGGGAGTGGGAGAGGGAGAAGCAGGCCTCCTGCGGGGCAGGGAGCCCAATGAGGGGCTTGATCCGAGGGTCCTGGGATCATGACCTGAGCCAAAGGCAGATGCTCAATGTCTGGGCCATCCAGGAGACCCCAACTTCATAATTTTGAATTTGGATAGCCCAGCACCATTTGCTAAAACACTGTCCTTTCCTCACTGAATGATCTTGGCAATTTCGTTGAAAATCAGTTGATCATAGATGTGAAGGTTATTTCTGAGTTCTCAATTCTCTGGAGTCTCTGGAGTGGTTTGTAGGTCTTCCTTAAGTCAGTCCCACATTGTTTGGAGTACTGTAGCTTGGTAGTAAGTTTCGATGTCAGAAAATGTGAGTCTTTTAACTTTATTCATTTTCAGATTGTTTTGGTAATTCTGGGTCCTTGAAATTTCATATGAATTTTAAGTTGGGCTTTTCCATTTTTGGAATAGCACCGTTGGGACTTTGATAGTGAATATGCTGAATTTGCCTATCACTCTGGGAAAATTCATCATCTTAACAATATTAAGTCTTCCAACCCATGAACACAGGATGCCTATCCACTTATTTAGGTTTTCTCTAATTCTTTCAACAAAATTTTGTAATTTTCAGTATAAAAGTTTTGTGCCTCATTGGTTAAATTTATTCCTAAGTATTTATTCTTTGGGATGCTTTTGCAAATGGGATCGTCTTCTTAATTTCCTTTTCAGATATTTTTACTGCTAGGATATTAAAATTCAAGGATTTTTGTGTGATTCTGTGTCCTGCAACTTTGCCAAATTCATTAATTGGCTCAAAAAGGAGTGTGTAGGGGGATATGTATGTATAGTTGCATGTATTCTTTTTGTTTTCTACAATTATATAATCTATGATATAGACAGTTTTACTTCTTCCATTCCAATTTGGCTGCACTTTATTGCCTTTTTGTCTAATTGTTCTGGAACTGTCAAAACTATGTTGAATAGAAGTGGCAAAGCAGGCATCCTTGTCTTGTTCCTGGTATTAGGGGAAAAGATTTCTCTCCTTCCCCATTGAGTATGATATTAGCTGTGGGCTTTTTATATATAGCCTTTATCATGCTGAGAAGGTTCCTTTTATTCCAGGTATACTGAGTGTAAAGGGATGTTGGATATTGTCAAGTGCTTTTTCAACATCAATTGGAATGACCATGTGGTTCTCCCCCACCTTCATTCTACACATGTAGTGTATTACATTGACTGACTTTGAATGCTGAACCACTAATACATTACTGGGATAAATCCCCCTTGGTCATGGTATAGTATCCTTTCTGTATGCTGCTGAATTCTATTTGCTAGCATCTGTTGAGGTTTTTTGTCTACATTCAGAAAGGATATTGGTCTGTAGTTTTCTTCTACTGTCTTCTCAGGCTTTGGTATCAGGGTAATGTTGACCTCATAGAATGAGTTTAAAAGTGTTTTCCTCTCTTCTATTCATTTAATAAAAGACTTTTCTTTTGGGGGAGTTTTTTTAATGAATGTGTTATTTTTTTCATAAATAGAAACCACATCACTTCATTTGTTATAGTGAATAATATGAGGCAATAATTCAAAAGGGCTGCAGAAAGTTTTTTCATCCACATAATAGAAACGATAAGCAACTTCACCATCCATGTTTTTTGTTAGCTTTTCCTTTTGATCTCTTCCCCCACCCACATCAGTATGTTACTTCCTGAATAGGACTCTGCCCTCGAATCTTATACTAGTTGGGAGGCTGGTCTGTCACTTTGCCTTAATAACAGAATGGAGGTTGTTGGGAGATTCTTGATTATTGATCCAGTCTTCTTACTGGTTATGGATCTATTCAGATTTTCTTTTTCTTCTTGTGTCAGTTTTAGTAGGGTGTGTTTCTAGAGACTGTCCATTCCCTCCAGGATATCCAATTTGTTTGGTATTCAGCTGTTCATGGTATTGTCTTATAATGCTTCTTATTCCTTTCATCAATAGTAACACCCCCTCTTTAGCTTCTGATTTTAGTAGTTTAAGTATTCTCTTTTTTCTTAATTTAACTAACGGTTTGTCAGTTTGATGACCTTTTCAAAGACCAGTGTTTGGTTTCATTGAGTTTATTGTTTTTATATTCTCTTATTTATTTCTGCTCTAATCCTTGTTACCTTTACTATTTCCTTCCTCTTTATAGCTTCAAACACAATTTAATATATTCCTGAGTTAGTTTTTCCCTCAAATATCTAAAATGTAAAAATAAGTAGGTACTTCTGTGCCATCAGACAAAGAATAGCCTACTTGTTTGATTTATTGTTTAAATCCACATGAACAGCTCTCATGTAATTAACAGAATATTATCTATGTCTTTATGAAGATGTTCAGAAAAGGGTTAAGTTTTCAGAAAAGAGCTACCTCAGACTCAGGCCATCTAGTTTTCAAGACTGTGTCAGCCTGAGAGAGCAATACCACAAGCCTCTCGGCACTTAGAGGAAAAACTGAAATCAAGTCTCTCATTTTTAGACTATGGCATCGTGATGAAACACATCAGAACTTGGTCTGTTTCTGTAGGAAACAAACGTGCCAAGAATCCTCTAATAGCCTGTGAACAATGACTCCTCCCCTTCAGAAGAAAGCATGGATCTAAGTGACAGACACCATTACTATAATGTGATTCCATGAACTCTCCCCATAGATGTGCTCCTATGTACCTAAGACTAGCTTTCTAAGGGTGTGCCTGGAAGAGCTGCCATCCCTCTGATTTTCATTTGCATTTCTTGCTTGGCTTTCACACTTCACCTTGTCTGCCCCAGAAAACTATCACCAGATATCTTGTCCTGCTCACCTGCCTCCTACTTTTCTCTGGACTTCCCAAGCTTCATAAACCATAATCATGCTGAGTGGGACACCCAAGGTCAGATCTAAGGAGATGGGATCAGTTAACTTCAGCAAAATCAAGAAAGGTCTGATGGGTTTAATCAAAGCGGTTAAGTGGGGTTAATAATTACTTATACCAATTAGAAGACTTTCCGCGAAAAATAGTGAAACAGTAGTTCAAACACTAAAGATGGTTATTACCTTAGATGACGAGGAGCCCACAGGCGGTGTACTCTAGGTTTACTTCATTAGCTCAATGGCAACATGAAGGACTCAGGTTCTTTCCACAATTGGCCGCGTCATCTCGCTGTGTTGGCTTTTTATCAAGCTGGATCCTTAGTGGTTGTAAGAGGGCTGCAGCAAGTCTAGGCATTGCCTTTGGACATGCTAATTTCCAGAGAAGTTGCCTCTTCCTCAAGTGTATCATTCTCCTGCATTTTAAGAATGAAGGTTTTTTTAAGATTATGTTTAAAATTATTGGCATCTCTGTGTTTTCAATCTGTCTCACCTTTCCAAATCATGAATTGCATTTATTAAAAACAAAATGTTGGTATAAAATAAAATTTGAGAAATAAACTTCATGGAGTAGATGTGGAGCAAGCTGGGTGTTTTTAAGAGTTGGATAGAGGGAGAGGTGTATAGACTAGCAGAAGGTGAGAACCTAGTGGGTTTAAATCCTGCAGGAATAGAAGTTTAGAACCAGGAGCAAAAGTTTTGAGCCAGGACTTCTTGGCCTCTCCATTTTTTGTCTGTTTGTACCTTCTTAATTCTAAAAGATTTGTATTTTATAACTCACCTTGGCTAAATTTTCTTAATTTTATGTTTTAAACTCTCTCATTTAATTAATAGCAAGTACTCTACCATCTCTGAAATATCCATTTTAGGCATTTCATTCACTGAATACCATCTCCATCCCTTCCAGAATATTTAACTGTGCCATTTGCAATATTTCTTTGAATCATCAGGATCTCTGATCCACTCATTCTATATAGTGTTGACTGTTTATCACCTTATCATTTGTCTTTAAGAACCAAAAAAACTTTCTCAGAAACTGCTAAGTAGACTGCCCCTTCTATCTCAGGGACTAGAATTGAGTTACATGCTCTTTCCTACACCAAAACTGGTAAGATATAGTTACCAGGATTGGTTTAAACCAATCAGGACTTTTTCCTTAAGTCAGTACATAGTGACCTTCCTGAAAGGTGAATATGTATACAATGATTCCAAGAAAAAAAGGAGAATAAACGTTAAGTGGTTAACTAATAGAAGTGCTACAGTATTATGTGCAAGATTTATCCTTTCAGCTCCATCTACAAATGACACGTTTTGAGCTCACTGTTCATTCATCAGGAATAGGTAGGTATCAGGAAAAGAAATATAAAGAAAGCTCTCTTTCCACTAATCATATTCTACAACTGATTCTACTAAGTATTTGTTAGATGAGATGACTTTTTACAAGGTACCTAACCTCTCTTTGTTTTGATTTCTGCATCTACAACATGGTATAAATACTATTCTTCATAGGTAATGAGATAACTGAGAAGGTAAAATAATTATGTTACATAAATACAAAGCAACATTATTTCCACATTTTATCTTCCCAGTCTTGGTTCTATCTCACTTATTCATTCATACATATACCCTTTTAACAAATAATTGCTGACAGTCTACTTGATGTAAGGGATGGGTATTTGAGTATCAAAAAAGTTTTCACTCTGGCTCTTGCATCTACGGTATTAGCTAAGAATGAGTTAGCAGCAATTGCTTTATCTCTTGGAGTACAGACTCAGCCAAGGTAGTGCAGAATATAAGACAGGAAAGGTTGGGTAATGAAGGGTGTTGTTTACGGAACCATAATGGCAGCTTCAATTGGAGTGTGAACTCTCCTGTTTACTAAAGTTGCTACAAAGAAGTGTGTGAGTCCACAGATGCCAACACTGTTTTCCTAGCTTAAATAATGTTGGAGTTTAATACTTACTGATCTGTAATATATAGGCAAAGCAACTTAACCCAAGAAAGACCTCTTTATGTTACAACAAAATAGTGAACCAGGGCACCTGGGTGGCTCAGTCATTTAAGTGTCTGTCTTCGGCCCAGGTCATGACCTCAGGGTTCTGGGATCAAGCCCCATGTTGGGCTCCCTGCTCAGAGGGAGCCTGCTTCCCTCTCCCTCTGGCTGCTGCTCCCTCTGCTTGTGTTCTCTTTCTCCCTCTCTCCTCAAATAAATAAATAAATAAATAAAGTGAACAAAAACTGAAAGACAGGTTCATGCATGGGCTAGGAAGACAACATAAAAATTGACATTAAGGTACTAAGATAAAAACATTCTTGATTAAGAGCTAATGAATAACTTTTCTCTGAAAGTTCCCTGTTCTTGGGAATAAGGAAGTACTGATGGCTTTGAAGTCAGCCAACCCTTTGTCTTAAAGGTCAAATTGCTCAAAGAGATTTTCCAATCTTGGAAAACTAACATCTTGAAAAAAATGAGATGTTTAAACAACTGCTATTGTCTATGCTTATTCTTTAAAAATACAGGAAAGAAGAGAATTTTTTCCCAAGATTTATAACACTTTATTCATCTTTGTGATGGGGTAACAAGACAGAGCAGAGGGGACTACTGGAGGAAATTATGCCTCTGAACAACAATACTGTACTGGCATGTATAGGAAAACCACCACAGAACAGGACTAGAAGGTGAATACCTACAGTTTCCTCCCATTAAATGGAGGGAGCAAAGCACAGAAAGAATACTGGCAATTAAACATTATATCAGATTTCTAAAATGTAGTTCCACCGATTTCCAGCCAACACTTGATGGGAGGGAAGAATTCACGTCAAAGTCCTAGGATGTGTCAAGACACTAGAAGAGAACCTCTGTCACTGTAAAATAACTCCCTCAGCAAGGCATAGTAGAGAATGTAAAAAAACAAGTCACCTCCATTCTTGTTCATGGTTCAGTGAAGTTCTACTCATCAACCGAAACACAGCGTTAAACAATTCAGCTTGGCTTTTATATCCTGGGGAACGATGTGGTGCTTAGCTACCAGAGATGGTGATACTGTTCTTTTGAACAAAGGTGTCTTATCCATGCTGTCTGGTGATCTATGTAATCTCCACATTCAAGCAAGGTTGAAGGGACTGCTGTTGAAGCAAGGATCACTCCAGCCCTGTCCATACACATGGACTCTTCTTCTGTTGGCTGTTTCTACTGCGATAAAAAACAAATAAGCACTAAGTCAATAACCAGGAAAGGAAAGATGAACTAGGAAGGCAGTAAGATACTCAAGTTAAAACTGTCTTGGAGGGGTGCCTGGGTGGCTCAGTTGGTTGAGCGACTGCCTTCGGCTCAGGTCATGATCCCGGAGACCCGGGATCGAGTCCCACATCGGGCTCCCTGCTCAGCGGGAAGTCTCTGTCAAATAAATAAATAAAATCTTTAAAAAAAAAAAAAAACTGTCTTGGAATAAGCAGAAAGTTAGTTGCTTAATGTAGTCGTAAGATAAGTATCTATGACAAACTGGCCATTGTCCTTTAACTTGGTTAAAGGAAAAGCGATAACAAGTAACATTTTAATTATGTTCAGTAAAAGTTTCAAATTGATTTGGGACCAGGAACTATATAAAGTCTTGATGTAAAATGCCTCATTTAATCCTATCAACAACTGCATAAGCATTATGCCCAATTTATAGAAGAAAACAAATTGAAGCAATAGTATAACTTGCTCAAGATCTCACAGATACTAACTAAGTGAAAGCTGGAATTTGAGAGCCAGAAAGTCTAATTTCAGAAACCATGCTTTTTAAAATCATTATTATTTTTTTAAAGATTTTATTTATTTATTTGACAGAGAGAAACACAGCAAGAGAGGGAACACAAGCAGGGGGAGTGAGAGCGGGAGAAGCAGGCTTCCTGCCGAGCAGGGAGCTCGATGTGGGACTCGATCCCGGGTCACCGGGATCATGACCTGAGCTGAAGGCAGTCGCTTAACCAACTGAGCCAGCCAGGCGCCCTAAAAATCAATATTTTCTATGTTTACACAGGCAGCCTACCCTATCCCCCAAAGCATTTAGCTTTTTCCTTTATTGTTTCTTCACCAGAAAGTCTCTTCTTTAGTAACCTTTAAAAAAAAAAATCACAGATGTCTGTAATTTAAAATGCCGTATTTGACACCAGGCACTCTTTAGCAGAACAACTCGTTTAGAAGTCCTGTGGATAAATAATCTGCAAAAATACCGTATTCTTTAATATAGTAGATTGATTAGAAAAGTTCTACTTAGGACAAATTAGAGTAATATGGAACAATAGAGTTCAACTTTTTTCTTTTCCACTCTGAAGGACACAACAGATTATGTTCACTTCTGGATAAAATTGTACAACCACCAGCAATTCAAGTCTTCCATTCTCTGTTGGATCCCTAGAGCCGGCCAACCAACTTTTTACTTGTTTCCCATTCCTCTCAGTTGCAAATCCTTTCCAATTCCTCCCAGTTCTAAATCCAATCCATTCCTACATGCCGAAGACCCAAACTCCTATTCTCCCATCTCTTCAGACTATCTTACCTCCGAAGGCACTTCCGACCCTGAGGCCATCAGGCTTGAAATCCACAAATTCCCTTCTGCTAGACCAACAGATCTATCTATCTTCTCTCAGAAAAAATTAGGTCTCATCTTGTTCTGGTCCAAATCAAATTCTCCGTGCTCTTGTTCCCATACTCTCATCTCTTCAAGGAATCCAAACCACTAATTTCCCATTCTACCTCTCATTTTGTGGTAGTTTTGTCAAATACATTCCTATTATGCTCACAACCTCACATGAGGGAAAGCAATCCCTCCATGGTCTTTACCAAGAGGCAGACGTGTTTTATACCATGCAAACTCCTGGGTATTAGCTGCTTGGACAAGGTAGGCAAGGATCTCAAAGAGCAGCCAACTTACAGACTGGCCAGACAATGAAGACTTGGCCTGACATGAAAAGATGAGCAGGGCCTGTTGCCTACTTGAAAATTCTCAAAGGTACTCACTGCTTTAAGAATGAGAAAGGAAGATGAGTAGATTTTTATTATTAGAAAAGTTATGAAATGATCTTTGATGCATGTCTTGCTTGTGAAAGTCATTTTAATGTTCAGTGGAAGTTTATACAGTGTAGCTGCTAGAGAGCTATGCATCTTAGCACAGGAATGTTATTATATATATTGTATATATTACTATATATAATATTACTGAAAATTATTGATAAAAATACCATTCATAGCAGCCTATTATATGAATTTTAAATGTCATCTGATTCTCACAATAATTCCACAGTGTAGGTTCTAATATTCCTAATTTTCAAATAAGGAAACTAAGGCTCAGAGAACTTCAGTTACTTCCTAAGGTCACTCAGCTAACGACAGAGCTTGGCATCTTGATCCAAAGCTTATATACTCTTTGTCCTTTTTATACTACCTCTGGATTTTTCCTAGTGAGAAACATGAAGGCATTGCTTAACTTTATCACCTGTCTTCTTGGCCATAACAACAAAATGACTGGAGTTTGGTTTAATAAATATATGAAACAGCATAACACTAACAGATGAGGAATGAAAGGGAAAAAAAAATCAAGGTAAGGGCAAATTTAGTGTACAGGAATGTGTGCCATTGATTTTTTAAGTAGGTAAACAGGGTCTCTAAAGATTACTTCATTAGGAAGGATAGTGCCTTTGGGAAGACTTGGTGACTCCTGAGGATACAAAATATCAGGCACGACTCCATCAGAAGGAATGAATACCCAACTTTGCTACCAACATGGAGATTATGCTGAATGAAATAAGCCAAGCAGAGCAAGTCTAGTAATCATATGGTTTCACTTACTTATGGAGCATAAGGAGTAACATGGAGGACAGTGGGAGAAGGAAAGGAAGTGTGAACTGGGATAAAATAGAGAGGGAGATGAAGCATGAGACTTTGGACTCTGAGAAACAAACTGAGGGTTTGAGGGGGGTGAACCTGGTTATTAAGGAGGGCACATATTGCATGGAGTACTGGGTGTGGTGTATAAACAATATATCTTGGAACACTGAAAAAATAAATGATTAAAAAAAATCAGGCATGAGAAGTGATTATTAGGCACATATGTTAAGCAAAACATAATGACACACAACTGGCACAAATGCTTGCTGAATACACTTAGAAATATCATCAGGCATTTCAGCCAATAAAATGTAAGGGTTGGGAAGTCCATAAAGAAAAGATATATCTTCACCAAATACTAATATGAGCAAAGTTCTGTGAAAATATCACTGACCCGTGAATACTCAGACATGCTACAAAGTGGCATATCGAAAAAAGATCTGTTAACAGAAAGGCGGCTTCCTACTACAGAACCTCTTAAAACTTGCAGGATCCAAGTTGGAATCTATTCTTGATTTTACACCATTTTGTTCATTGTTTAACATTTAGAGGTGCACCTCTGAACCAAAGACACCTCAACAAGGAGAAAGGAAGTTAAAATAGAGATGGGCTTACCAAGAGCCATTTAGTAATGTCTTTGAAGGAAAAGCCCCATTACAAAGACATGATGCACATTTCCTTGAATTTGGATCACTGTATGACTGCTTTAATTTTAATTCTTTTCCCAACTAGCTACAAAATTGTGCTCAAGTGGAGAAACCAAGGCATTGTTCAGATTTGCGATTTTTCTCCCCTTGGATCAAAGATTTTGAGCAACAACCTATGAAAACATGTAGCTGTTGATCTGAGTACGTAGTTACACCGGACGGAGTTTCAGCGTGGAGTGGTGGTGGAGTGCAGGTTTGCTCCAGAGAGATCAGCTCGTACTTAATCATGCAGTCAATCACGGGCTGTGACTCAACAAGCCAACTGGTCAGGGTGGTGCTGTCTCTACTCTGAAAGCCTCTGATTCCAACACGCACAATCCTTCTGGGGTGTTGCTAGCCCTACCAAAGGCTCGGGAACTGGATTTCCCGGATAACTGTCTTTCTTCGGTTCCTGTCTGCCCGGCTGGGGCGGAGGCTGGGGATATACTCTGTGAACGGCAGTCTCAGGCGTACCGCAGGCGCGTGGCTCAAGAGCACGTTTTCCACTCCGCTGGTGAACAGGGAGTTACAAGTCCGCCGTTAAGACGTGTCCTGCGTGGCCCGCCTCAGACGCGGAGTCAGTCCGGCTCAGTCCGTCGCCAGAGCGCTTCAGAGAGCAGTGCCGGAGGCGTCTGCAACAAGGAAGCTCGCCCACGCGGGAGGCCGGCCGAAGCCAGCTCCACTTCAGCCACAGGTCTCCGAAGCTTCCCGACGTTTCGCACCCGGGCCACCCAAGCCGCAGGCGGGAGATCCCGGCCAGCCACGCGCTACGCGTCCAAGCGCCCGCGCGGCGCCGCACAGCGAATCCTGCGCGCCCAGACCCAGGCCGGAAGCGCCGTCTGGGCCCGCCCCTTGCTCGCCGGAGCCGGAAGTTGCGATCCCGGCGGGTTCGTCGCCCTCCGCCGGCTGCGCCGCACCATGCTCCGCGGGCCCGCGCGCCTTGTCAAGGTCTCCGTGGCACCGGTCGCGGCTCTGGCTGTGGCGCTGCTCTCGTCGCTCTCGCGCTGCTCCCTCCTGGAGCCGGTGGACCCCGCGGTCTCGGCGCTCACCCCCTACTTCGGCACCAAGACCCGCTACGAGGATGCCAACCCCGGGCTGCTGCCAGACCCCGAGGCGCCGCAGAGGGACCCCGAGCTGCTGGAGGACACCTGCACGCCGGTGCAGCTGGTGGCCCTCATCCGCCACGGGACCCGCTACCCTACGGCCAAGCAGATCCGCAAGCTGCGGCAGCTGCACGGGTTGCTGCAGGCCCGCGGGCCCAGCGACGGGCGCTCTGGCTCCGCCGGCGGCCGCGACCTCGGCGCCGCGCTGGCCGACTGGCCGCTGTGGTACGCGGACTGGATGGACGGGCAACTAGTGGAGAAGGGGCGGCAGGACATGCGACAGCTGGCGCTGCGCCTGGCCTCTCTCTTCCCGGCTCTCTTCAGCCTGGAGAACTACGGCCGCCTGCAGCTGGTCACCAGCTCCAAACACCGCTGCGTGGACAGCGCCGCCGCCTTCCTGCAGGGGCTGTGGCAACACTACCACCCCGGCCTGCCGCCGCCCGACGTCGCAGGTGACGGCCTGGGGCCGCGGGGGTCAGGGTCCCCTGGCTTGGTCTCCCCTCACTCCCTCCGTCCTCAGGCTCTCGGGTGCCCGTCCCGTGGCGCGTGTTCAGGGACTGGGCTGCCTCTCTCCCTGGTCCCCAATCATATTCATCTGTCTGTTCATCAGGGGTGCAATGGACACCTTCCTAGGGTTGGACGCGGTAGAGGGCGTTGAGGACAGGACAAGAGACAGCCTGACGTGCTTCTTCGCATCCCTTTTCCAGACAGAACTTCCCCCTCTCCCGGCACGAGCCCTACCTTTCTTCCATCCCTGCCAGCCAGTGCCAGAACTTTACTTCCTCAGGCTTTGCTTCTGGAAACGGGTTTTTTACCTACCGACTTTATTTTTTTTCTTTTTTTTAAATAACCTATTGGTTCTAGACCCACCTCCTGTTTTAGGAAGCGACTCTCAAACTTTCTTTACTGCTGTGCCTTTTTTTTTTTTCTTTTTTTTTCCTCCCCCTGTTTTGATCTTGTATATAGTGTAGACTTTCCCTCCCTGTGGTTCAGGGTCACACGTAGTACTTGCCTAATTTATTCCATACTGTTGCAGAATTGGAGAGATCATCTAATAAGGTCCTTGTATTCCACAGTTAAAGAAGCTGAGCTCAAGAATGTGCCTTGTTTTTTGTTTTTTGTTTTTTTTTTTTAAAGATTTTATTCATTTGACAGAGAGAAACACAGCCAGAGAGGGAACACAAGCAGGGGGAGTGAGAGAGGGAGAAGCAGGCTTCCCGCCGGCAGGGAGCCCGATGTGGGACTCGATCCTGGGTCTCCGGGATCATGACCTGAGCCGAAGGCAGTCGCTTAACCAACTGAGCCACCCAGGCGTCCCAAGAATGTGCCTTGTTGATTGTCCTTGGTTAGTCTGAGGAGCAGTCAGGCCTGGAATCCATGTCTCCCCCCAGCAAAATGTTAGTTGTCAGTAATAATAACTGACACTTAGTGCCTCCGATGTGGCTTTGTGCCAGGCATTCCTGGCATTTATTTCACTAATCCTTACAAACGTCCTCTGAGGTTGGTGGTATTTTCCCCATACCTAACAGAGGAGAAAATTGAGCCACAGAAACACGAGTGTGCCTGATTTCGGATGGCTAGGTTTGGACTTGGGAAATCTGGTTTTGAGCTTGGTCTCAACCGGTATAATGTACAGCATCCATTCGCCCTATAATTTAGGAGTAAGGATGAAAACATAACATGTTGTGCCAGAGGCATGAGCAAGTGTTAATATATTTTTGGCCAGTTTTTACATCAGAGATGAGGTGAGACGTTGTTTAGCTTTAAACCCAAGTGGAAAATAAATTAGAAGTAGACTTGTCATTTTTCCAATAGCATCCTCTCTTAATGCAGTTCATCCCATCTCTAAGAAGTTATTCTGTTTATTATATATCATTTTAGGGCTGTGTGGGTAGTTGTCTTGGCTGACTTCTTCACTTGCTTGTTGAATTGTGCTTTTTAGCGATTAATATAAGTGAAAATGCCCCACAAATCTGTTAAATTAAGTGAACATTCAAAGCAAAATATACTTTGCTATGGCATAGTGTATGTAGTTCATACCAAAAAAGGGCTACTGGCCCTCCTGGTATGAGGTCCTAGAGATCGAAGCCTTTGCTTAGCTACTCCATTATATCTGTGATTATAAATATATGCATATATATTTATAATAGCCTGTTGTGTACACCTGGGCTTCAAGGGACTCCACTGAATTAGATTTTGTATTCTTACAGCAACAGGACTCACTGTTCTTACTCTTACTGCTGTTTAAAGAGCAGCAGTAATGAGTTAATAGCAAGGACAAAGAATCCAGAGCCACTTGGGAAATTGTATTTTGACCACAGAGAAAGAGGACAAAGGTCACTTATTTTCCAAATCAAGATATTTTACGGACTATAATCCAGTTGGCCATGACATTGGGCAAGATTATCCATTTCAGGAGATCCTGAAAAGGGTATGCATGCATACACATAAATATGTTTTTTTACACCCACATCCAAAGCAAAATACTGTGATTGATTTGATTTTCTCATTTTGTATATAGCAGTAGTATTCTTGGTGTTCTTTTCATGGTAAATTATTGGAGAAATGATGATTGAAATCGATGTGTTTTGAATATGACTGAAAAAACTTAAAAGACACCCCATATAGTTGAGGCATGATTGCAGATGCTTTTATAATACATATTTGTTGCCAAATTGGGGGAATAATGGAGCATAGTGATTCTAAAGGGAAAGCATCTGGGAGCTTTAGTTATAAAATAAGCCAAAAGTGGAAGCATCAAGCACCATGAAATACAGAAGACCTGAAATGATGTTTTTGCGCTGTTGTCAGTAGTTTTTGTCCAAAGCAGTCTTTTGTAAAGTAACACAGCATTGGGAAAGTTAATAGACAAAATCCACTACGTAGACTTAGGCTTAGAGGAGAAAAATAGATTTGACCTGCTGAATTAGTCTCTCAACATTGTATTTTTTTTTTCTTATTTATTTATTTGAAAGAGAAACAGAGCTAGAGAGGGAACACAAGCAGAGGGACTGAGAGAGGGAGAAGCAGGCTTCCCACTGAGCAGGGAGCCTGATGTGGGGCTCGATCCCAGGTCTCCAGGATCATGACCTGAGCCGAAGGCAGTTGCTTAACCAACTGAGCCACCCAGGCGCCCCGTCTCTCAACATTGTAATTAGGAACTTCAGTAGTTTTCAGTTTGCATTCTCCGAGTTTTCTGTGCCTGACAGAAACAGTACTTACAGAACACATTTCTGCACTTTTTTTTTTTTTTTTAAGATTTTATGTATTTATTTGACAGAAACAGAGCTAGAGAGGGAACATAAGCAGGGGGAGTGAGAGAGGGAGATGAGCAGGGAACCCAATGCGGGGCTTGATCCCAGGACTCCAGGATCATGACCTGAGCCGAAGGCAGAAGGCAGATTCTTAATGACTGAGCCACCCAGGCACCCCCATTTCTGCATTCCTTAGGATTTTCATGTCTAATTATTTTTGTTTTCTTCCAGAAAATGCTTATTTCAACTACCCTTTTTTCCCCACTGTGTAGTAATGCGCAACATTTCATCTTTGATTCTGTTTCTTTAGTCTTTTCTAGCATATACTTTCATGAATTACCACCATTACAAATGAGGAATAATTTTGCCCTGTCTTTCTTGACAGTGTGTGCTTATTTCAGATATGCCAATAAATAAACAGGTTTTTAGTGGTTTTTTCACACTTGAAACAAAATTTTCAATGATTTAATATCAATTTATGTTCATGATATATGTATAAATGTAATTTTTTTTTCTGTTTCAGACATGAAGTTTGGACCTCCAAGAATTAATGACAAACTAATGAGGTTCTTTGATCATTGTGAAAAGTTATTAACTGAAGTGGAAAAGAATGCCACGGCTCTTTATCATGTAGAAGCCTTCAAAACTGGACCAGAAATGCAGAACATTTTAAAAAAGGTTGCAGCTACTTTGCAAGTGCCGGTCAGCAATTTAAATGCAGGTGATGTGCCCATTATCTTTCATTTGAATTTGGAAGTAATTTAAATGGTTCTCAAACTCTGCGAATGAAAAAAATATAGAAGCATAAAGTAATTCCTTTTAAAGGCCCACTATTGGTTTTATGTTAAGAAAATAATACATTCTAGGTCAAGAAAATTGTATATCTCATGCTTACTGTTCTGAGATTCATACACTTCTTTGAGCTTTACGTAAACTAATGTACAAGATTCTTGCTATATCCTGGAATTTTTTTTGAGAGCAGAGATAACTCTAAGCATTAGTTATGTAAATTATATTTTTTGAGTTATTTCCTCATAAAATGATAGAAGTGGAAAATTATGTAAAATTATTTAGCTTTTGAAGCTCTTCAGAAGTGTGTATGTGCTAATGTTTTGAGGAGGGGTATTAGAAAGTGAAAAAAGCAAAGTAGTGTGGGTATTTTCTTTGACACTTTTAAGCCTAAAGATGCTAAAAAGAATGAGCACTTGTGTCTGTCAAAAGACTGCAGTGGACAGGCTGCCTGTTGGGATTGGTCATGCAGCCCCGTACACCAGGGCGAGGAAAGGGGGCGCTGTTAATTATGCTGGGAAAGCAGGTGGAAAGCCCGGACACATGCTCACCTACCAGTAGCAAACAAAGAAAAAGTAATGGGATTTTTCATGGATTTCTCAAAATACATAATGCATACAAATATTGTGGATTTCTTATATTGTGAATAGACTTGAGAAACATACAAATATTGTGGCTTTCTTATATTGTGAATAGACTTCCAAAAAGCTAGAAGTAGGAGATACTGGGGAGATAATAGACTAGAGTCATGGAGCCTGAATGCTTCGAAAGCACCAAAAGAATGAAGATGCCTGTACAACCATTTAAAATTGAATTTTTTCTCTTTCCCCAAAGTGGCTAAACATTGTGGTCACCTACAGAGCTTTAAAACTTATTTATTTTAAGGGCACCTGGCTAGCTCAGTTGATAGGGCCTGTGACTCTTGATCTCGGGCTTTGGTCCACGTTGGGTGTGGAGATTACTTAAAAATAAAACCTTTATGAAACTATTTTAGTGGGAAGTAATTGAACCGTATAAATAACAATAAAGGCTGATATGATGAATGCAAGTCAGTTTTATCAGATTTCAACAGGCTGTAGTTAGTTGCTTTAAATGAATTGAAGTTCCTCGGTCCTTCTCTGGGATTTTATTTCTCTTCTTTTCTTCCCAGAGGTAGTCATCATGAAGTCAGCATTTGAATCATTCCATGCCCGTTTTTACATTTATGCTACTATACATAAGTGGGAATATTGTTTTGGAGATTTTAAAACTTACATGAATGATATCAAACTATGGTTTCAGTCTGAAATTTGATTTTAATTCAACTTTTAAAAATTTCTTATTTCTGAATTTTTCAAAAAGATTTTATTTATTTAAGAGATATAGGGGCACCTGGGCGGCTCAGTTGGTTAAGCGACTGCCTTCAGCCCAGGTCATGATCCCGGAGACCTGAGATCGAGCTCCACATCGGGCTCCCTGCTCAGCGGGAAGCCTGCTTCTCCCTCTCTCACTCCCTCTGCTTGTGGTCCCTCTCTGGCTGTGTTTCTCTCTGTCAAATAAATAAAATCTTTAAAAAAAAAAAAAAGAGAGAGAGATAGACAGACGGTGCCTGGGTGGCTCAGTGGGTTCAAGCCTTTGCCTTCGGCTCAGGTCATGATCTCAGGGTCCTGGGATTGAGGCCCACATGGGGCTCTCTGCTGAGCAGGGAGCCTGCTTACTCCTCTCTCTCTGCCTGCCTCTCTGCCTACTTGTGATCTCTCTGTCAAATAAATAAATAAAATCTTAAAAAAAAAAAAAAGAGAGACAGACAGACAGAGACAGAGAGAGACAGCACACAAACCGGGGGAAGGGCAGAGGGAGAAGCAGACCTCCCCCATGATCCGGGAACCTAGCACAGAACTCCATTCCAGGACCCTGAGATCTTGATTTGAGCTCTTGATCTGAGCGGAGGACAGATGCTTAACCAAATGAGCCACCCAGGCGCCCGTACTTTTTTTTAAATTTAATATGTGTGATTTTAGTCCTACGGAATTCCTTTATATAACTACACGGGTATCTAGCTATTACTCAGTTAGTAGGGGGTTGGACTGTTAAAAACTTTAAAAAATGATTTTTAGTCTTGGATTATTTATGTTTTACTGATGAGGTAACTGAGAGCAACTTCTTTTTGGAGGCAATACAAGCATAGCGGTTAAAACCATGGGTTCTGGAATTGGACTGTTTGTATTTGAATCTTGGCTCTATTACACTGTTGACTAACTCTGTGGCCTTTACGAGTTCATTAATAGCTCTAGGCCATAGTTTCTTTCTCTGTAAAATGGGTATAGGAATTGTACCTTTCCTGTAGGATTATTGTAAGGATTATATGAAATTAATTCATGCAGAGCATTAGCCCAATGCCTAGCAAAGTAGCATTTCAAAACTGTTATAGCTATTTAAATCCTTTTGTTTTTAATAGACGGATGATGATATATGTACTTATTGTAACTTATTTTTACTTAGCAATATATCTGTCTTATGTAGATCTTTCTCATTTTTTTGAATTCTGTGTGATTTCATAGGATATAGGATTTAGGTTCTAGGTCGATGATAGTTAAAAACTTACTTAACCCATTGGATTTTACTGGTGGAGGGGACTGGAGCTAACTAATACGGTGCAAATTTTTTTTGTAGGACATCATTTTCCTACTGAGGGTTTTCTTAGTTTTTCACCTTTTCAAATGATGCTGCAGTGAACACTTTTATAATCTTGTTTTTGCTCTTGAGAATTTATAAGGTGAATAACTTTAGGTGGAATTGTTGGGTTAAGGACAGTGAATGTTCTATACTTTGACATATACTTCCAAATTGTTCTCTGAAAGTGTAGAAATTTCTATCAGCAATATATGAGAATGCTCATTTCCCCCTGTCTTATCCAACAGTAGCTGTTATTGGTCGTTTGATTTTTGCCAATTTGATTAATGAAAAATGGTATCTAGTTTTAATTTGCATTTCTTTGGTCACTTGTGAAGATGAACATATCTTCCTTTGTCTGCTCGCTACTTGCATTCCTTCCAGGGTTTGCCTCTTCCTTATCTTGTGCATTTCTATCAGATTATGTTTATGTTTTTCTTGTTCTTAGGGACTCTTTATGTGTTATAGATATATTATATATCCTTGAATTTTGCTTGACAACGAATAAATCCTGACAAAGGATAAATCCTTTTTCTTGTTCTTGGGGATGCTTTATGTGTTATAGGTATATTATATATCCTTTAATTTTGCTTGGCAAAGGATAAATTCTTTGCTTATTGTATGTTGCTAACATTTTCTGTTAATTTGTTGCTCACTTTTTAAGTTTATGGTGCCTTTGACTGTACCCTTTATGTCTTTCATATAGCCACGTCTGTCTTTTCATTGTGGCTCTTCAGTGTTGTATTTTGCCTAGGAATTTTCTCTTACCCCAAGATTATTGTATTTTCCTGTCTTCCTTCATCTTATATTAATTTTTTAACGTTTAAATCTCTGATCTATCTGAAATACTTTTGACGTTCCAAAAGACCAGCCAGGAAGTCAGAATGGTCATAATAGATGGGGTCAGGACTGTAACTCCTCATGAAGAGTTCTCACCTAATTTGTGGTGTGGGAGGGGGGGAGATTAAGACCTGAGAGGCTGAAGCCACTTGCTTACGATGATCAGTGGCAGAGTTAGGTCTCGTAGCCTGTTGTCCTCCTCTTGTGTTTTTTGGTGAAATTTTTCTGTCAGCTTCCTTCCAGTTATAGAATGGACCATTAGGATTGACTTTGATAGTTTCAGAACTAGAACATTGAGTGTGAATGAGTCAGGTTCTTTCATCAAACCTCCGTGGTCCTTAGAAGTCACTACATTATGTTAGCTATTAGGATTATCAACTGTTTTGTTTATTGAAGCAAAGTTTGTAAATGGCTTTTACGAGTGCTCTCAGTTAAATATTCTTTTTGTACTATATACTGCCTTAGGGAAGTTCGTAAACTCAAACCTGTTTCCTTGAAAACTCCGTGGCTCCTGTTCTGCGTAGCATTGAGCCAGAGCCCTGTGACGGTGACCAGACAGCACGGTCATGTCTCACAGCCGGGGACTTGGTGCCCTACCCTTTCCTTCAAAACCCAGGGCTATCTAAAGGTCATATAATCAGCTCACTTGCAAGGTAAAAATCCCAGGTAACTTAATGCAGCCTGAGTGAGCAAGTAAGTCTGAAAAATAGGTGCTGTTAGCATGTTCTCTTTCTCCAGTGTGTGATTTTCCCTTCTTTGTTTCTCTCATTCTTTTTTTTTTTTTTAAAGATTTTATTTTATTTATTTGACAGAGAGAAACACAGCCAGAGAGGGAACACAAGCAGGGGGAGTCAGAGAGGGAGAAGCAGGCTTCCCGCCGAGCAGGGAGCCCGATGTGGGACTCGATCCCGGGTCTTGGGGATCATGACCTGAGCCGAAGGCAGTTGCTTAACCAACTGAGCCACCCAGGCGCCCCTGTTTCTCTCCTTCTTGACCCTTGATTTCCCTCTCTCCTGATTCCCCCCCATTTACTCAGCCCCCTCTCTCCACCTTCTGTAGTCTTCACTGTTTTTGTATCCTCTCTGTACTCCTGCCTAACAGAAGATGAAGGGTTGAGTCGTTAAGAGAACTGTTCAGTAAATGTACTTTGTTATTTCTCATTTTCAAGATGGGTTAAACTCTGTTGATTTGGTAGGCAAACGTGCTCTTAGCAAACACATTACTTTTAAAACTTAGGAAAAAATGGTAACTTTTAGTTACCAGTTAAATGTCTTGGTTTCATTGGACTGAAATTTCTGCCTCTTCATGGTTTCTTCCTGACAGTTCTAGTTCCACCTGTTTGGATTGTACAGAGTGGGTCTTAATTCTTTGATAGTCAGGAAAAAGCCAAATCATCTTTTCTCTGTGCTGAACTTCCCCAGGTCCTTGGACCGCGCTGCACATGGCTTTCTGTAACTATTTAGCCTTTGGAAGATTATGGAGAACAGTGGCTTACAAATTTTACCTTTCTTTTTTTCCCCCCAGATTTAATTCAGGTAGCTTTTTTTACCTGTTCATTTGACCTGGCCATTAAAGGTGTTAAGTCTCCTTGGTGTGATGTTTTTGACATAGATGACGCAAAGGTAAGTATTACTTTTGCAGTTTCTTTGCTTTCTATGTATTTTTTTGCATTATTTTTGTTACTTGAAGCAGCTTTTCAAAAAATAAGAGAAGCAGGGAACATGAACTATATTTGACTAACTTACAATTTTCCTTGTGTAGGGGATGAATTGTTCAGATGGGGTCTACATACTTATAATTTGGGTTCAGAAAACTTTGGAAAACATTCTTCCATGGTGATTTGATTTCTAGGTCCACCCAATTAAAACCCTGTGTGTGTGTGTGTGTGTGTGTGTGTGTGTGTGTGCGCGCGCGCTTTTAAAGATTTTATTTATTTATTTGACAGAGAGAGAGATTACAAGTAGGCAGAGAGGAGGAAGCAGGCTCCCTGCTGAGCAGAGAGCCCAATGCGGGACTCCATCCCAGGACCCTGAGATCATGACCTGAGCCGAAGGCAGAGGCTTAACCCTCTGAGTCACCTAGGTGCCCTAAAACCCTGTTTTACCCATCATCAGATTTTATTGCTGGAAAGGATTATAGAACTATTAAAATCCAAATTCTTTTTAAAGGATGCCAGGGTTCAGAGAGGATGAATGGTTTTCAAATACCAAACTTTTCTTTTCTTTTTTTTTTTTTTTAAAGATTTTATTTATTTATTCAACAGAGAGAGAGAGATCACAAGTAGGCAGAGAGGCAGGCAGAGAGAACGGAGGAAGCAGGCTTCCTGCTGAGCAGAGAGCACAATGTGGGCCTCGATCCCAGGGCCCCAAGATTATGACCTGAGCTGAAGGCAGAGGCTTTAACCCACTGAGCCACCAAGGTGCCCCGAACTTTTCTTTTTTAATAGTTTTCGTGATAAATTGAGCTCCACGTTCTACCTGGTGTTAGCAGTAAGTCCTCCACAGTTTCTCTCTGCCTGCTTCATATTTCCTTTCTTCCCTCTTCATTCATATTGCTTCTTTTAGACTCTTGAAAGAGAAAGCCAGAGAGGCCTCAGCTGATTTTAAGGGAGGCAAATTCTGATCAATTCTGGGATGTTGGGAACCAGAGAGGTAGGGTAAGAGTGTTAATTGTTTTCGTTAGCATTGAGGAGGCAACATTGCATAGGGTTCTGGTGTCTGTGGATCATTCAGGCATGTGGACTTTTAAAACTTCAGTCGTGTCTTATATACATATAAAATGTTTAGTATGCCATGTTTAAATCAAGTATTAACTTCAAACTTAACATCAAATTTTGGAAAGAAGTATACTGTTTGCCAGATACCAGCAGGCTTTTAAGCCAAGAGCTAATGTGCATTTGAGGATAAACAAGTGCTTTGTTTCAGTATTCAAAGACCAGAGTGACCACAACCAGATTAAAGGTGGCTTTATGTGTTACTGGGTTCATGTGGGAATGAGGCTTAGCCAGGTGAGTTGGAAGCAGAGGAAAGGACCCTTAGTGAATGACTACTCTCAGACATGGAACACCAGTGGTAATGGGTGCAACCGTCTATTTCCTCTCCATCTGCTTCTCTCCTCTAACTGCCCAAAACTCATCTCTTAGAAACTTACTGACCATAGCATTAGTAATTATGCCAGTATAGATATGAACTGAGACTTATGGTCACCATTCACATGGGTCAGAATGCTCCCCTCCCTATTTTCCCTACCCAGATTGCTCTAGGGAAAAATGTTGATAAACAGAAGTAACTTTGACCACTGTATAAATGATTGATGGGCATTGGCCAAGGGAAATTCGGCTCTTAGCAGAAGAACTTCATTTGTCCGGGTTACTGCCTGTGGTGGGATGTTTGGCACGTGCTCACTGGGACCCTGCTCTGCGCTGCTCCTGTCTTGAGCTGTGGTCTCTCCCAAGTACCCGCGGCTTCTGGTTTCAGTGCAGGCTGCTTTTCCAGTGCTGAGGGTGCACACCTCCCATCACATGGTATTTCTGTTTCTTGTTTGTCCTTCCGACACCTGCTGCTTTCCTTCCCCTTTCCTTATTTGAATCATTCTCTTTTGAAACATTTGCTCTTGCTTTTGTGCATCTGTCTCTCCCGGGAGGTAGTTTGACCTTCCCAAAACCCTGGAAGTCATGATGTGCTTCCTGTGCCTTGATTCCCACGTCTGTTAGAAGATAGAACTGTTGGGTCACTCAGATACACCCCCTATAGTTCTAAGATTCTATACTTGACTTTCCCTTTCTCTTCCCCCCCTTTTTAGGATTATCCTTTTGTCTCTTTATTATTGCTTGTGAAGAGTTGCTCTCTTTTTTTTTTCAAACTGACAGAAATTGTGAGAATATTAACAATAAACACTCACATTTGTGAGTTGTATACTTTTCTTTGCCACCTTTGTTTTTCTACACAAATAGGAGTTTCCTATTGCTGCCATAATGAATTACCACAGACTTAATGGTCTAAAACTACATATTTATTATCTTACGGTTCTCAAAATCATACATTCAAAATGAATCCTAACAGCACTAAAATCAAGACGCAAGTGGTATGTTCTTTGTGGAGCTCAAGAGGAAAATCTGTTCCTTGCCTTCTCCAGTCTCTAGAAATCACCTGCCATTTTTTAAATTTATTTTTTAAAGATTTTATTTATTTATTTGATAGAGAGATCGCAAGTAGGCAGAGAGGCAGGCAGGGAGAGAGAGGAGGAAGCAGGCTTCCTGCTGACAGAGAGCCCGATATGGGCCTCAATCCCAAGACCCTGAGATCATGACCTGAGTCATAGACAGAGGCTTTAACCCACTGAGCCACGCAGGCGCCCCCACCTGCAATTTTTTTTAATGACTCTGACCTCTGCTTCTATGGTTATATCTCTTACTCTGTCCTTCCTATTCCTTATAAGGATCTTTGTGATTATGTTGGCACAAGTAGGTAGCCCAGAATGATTTTCTCATTTTAAGATCCTTAATCATACCTGCAGATTCCCTTGTATCATGTAAGAGAATATAGTCAGGTTCTAGGGACTAGGATGTGGACATCTTTGGGGGCATTTATTCTGTCTGCCACATATATATGATCTTTGTTCTTTGCAGACTTAAAGGCACTTCACCTTTAAATATTTGGGTATGTATCTAAAAAGCAAGAACATTCTGCTACACAGACAAAGTGTAATTGTTTTACATATATATGTAATCCTGCAGTATTATCTAGTATGTAGCTAATATTGAACTTTTCACATTTGGCTTAATAAGGTTCTATATTTAGAGCTTCTTTTTTTAAACTCAGGATCTAATGAAGGATCACTCATAGCATTTACTTGTCACGTCTTTTTAGTTTCTTTTTTTCTTTTTTTTTTTTTTTTTTTTT
>PITA01024477.1:0-26182 GCA_004023965.1 Spilogale gracilis | reverse complement strand
CAGAATCTGATCTCCCTCCTGGATGCCCTGCCCGTCGGCTGGGCTGCCCTCCTGCACCCCTGACACAAAGATGCCCACGTCATTGCCCCCAGCCAGCCGCAGCCCGATGGTTGTGCCTTTGGGAAAGCGGACCACCCTGGAGTCGGGGCTGTACCTGGGAGGGGAGGGGAGGCAGAGGTGGGGTCAGGCCAGAGGGGGCGGGGAGGGGGTGTGCTGGCTGTCCTCGGGAGAGCCCCCACCCCCTCCATGCCTCAGTTTCCCAAATAGCCCCACATGGCAGCCACATCAATACACTGGGGAAAGAAGGCGAGACTGTGTGTCCTGGGGAGACAGCCTGGGGATGTGCGGGCCTCGGGCCAGTGGGCTTTCTTTCTGGGGACATACCCGCGGTCCTCCAGGCTCTGGCTGCTGAACACTCTGCAGATGTCATAGTTGCTTGCCCTCAAGGAGTCTGGAAGGGAACAGTAGTCTCTTTCCCAAGCACATGCACTGGTCCAGCCGCCACACCGCTGCCTGATGGCCTCCCTGCCCCACGGTGCGGTCACCCAGCCCTCCATCCTCCTCAGGGAGCCATCCCTGACCTCTTATCTTAGGCCCGCACCAGCCTCTCCCGCCCTGCTTGGCACAGCCTTCCTGGCTGGGATCAGAAAAACCAGAGGGATGCTCAGAGTCACCACCTTTCCACCATCAGCTCACCTGGTTCCGAGACAGTTCTGGAATCCACTGGATTTTCCCGCCGAGGTGGGGAGCTCTCCCTGGAGGGGGATAGACGTGGGGTCAAGTGGGGGAGGCACTGAGAGGCAACCCTTGGAATTCCGACTTCTCTGCACCCAGGTTCAACTCCTGGTTCTGTTCCTTCCGAGCTGGGAGACTGTGGGGCCACCGCTCTCTCTGAGTCCCGGGGATGGCTAAGGCAGCTGTGTGAGCGAGCTCAGGAGCGGATCGCCTACCCCCAAATCCTACAGTCCTAGGTGGCGCCTCGACCACGGCTAAGGACCCGGCTAAGGGCCCGGCTAAGCCGCCCCAGCTCCGGACTCTCGGACACGGCGTGAGGACGTTTACTGGCGTTTGAAGCTGCCAGGCTTTAGGGTAATTAGGTTTACACGGGCACTGATTACAGAGAGACCCCCGACCTCACAGGTGCGGCACACTTAAGAAGGGTGGCCGGTATCTAATGCCCACATGTTGGGCACTTGGGTTTTTAAAGATTACTTATTTATTTATCTCACAGAGAGAGACACAGCAAGAGAGCACAAGCAGGGGGAGTGGGAGAGGGAGAAGCAGGCTTCCCACCGAGCAGGGAGCCTGATGTGGGGCTCCATCCCAGGACCCTGAGATTATGAACTGAGCTGAGAGCAGACACTTAATGACTGAGTTGCCCAGGTGCCCCAGGGCACTTCGGTCTTTAGGAATTGAGTTGTGTCCCCCCAGAGTTCATCTGCTGAAGTCATAGCCCCCCCACCCCATCTCAGCATGTGACGGTCCTTGGAAATAGGGTCGTTGTGGGTATAATGAGCAGAGAGGAGGTCCTACCAGTACGAGCAGGGTACGCCCTGATCCCTTGTGACTGATGTCCTTGTAAAATGGGGACATTTGGACCCAGAGACAGACACTACACAGAGGGGAGATGATGTGAAGATAGAGAGGAGGTGGGCACATATGAGTCCAGGGCTGTCACGGACCACTGGAAGCTACTGGAAGCTAGGAGAGAGCCCCAGCCCCACCTGTGAGCCTCCGAGGGGAGCACGGCCCTGCCCACACCCTCCTCTGTCATCCTAAGTCCCCCTCCCTCCATGTCTGGGGCATGTTGTTACAGCTGCCAGGGGACATGATGCGAGGTCATTGCCCCTGTCCCCATCTGTAATCACTGTCACAAGGGACAGGAGCTTTCTGATCCCTGCACACATCCATGGCTGTTGTGCCCCCGATAGAAAATCCCTAAAAGGCGTCTGATGCGTTCTGGAGTCTTCTAGGCAGTGTCATACATTTCAGTTCCCTCTGCTTTCAAGTCGAGCCGTATCAGGTTTTCCCAGGACCAAGAACCCAGAGCCAGTCCTGAGGGGCAGGGAGGACTATGGGTGGACAGGGGAAGCCTCTTCCAGGCAGGCCACCAGGTGCAAAAGATATGCCCATGTTCCCCTCAGGCTTGACCATTCTGGCCGATGGGGGTACGTACTCAGGGGAGTCGGTCTGGCTGGCGTCCAGACTCCGTGGCACATGCCGGGGTGGCGGTGGGACATGGGAGGGCGGTGCCTGGGACAGCTCTGAGCCGAGGTCCGATATGTCTGCAGGGGACAGCAGGACCCCTCAGGCCTCAGCCCACAACTTTCAGACTGGACCCATTTCACAGAGGGAAACATCAAGGCCCCTCACAGCAAAGGGGCCCAGACCGAGCCAGCCTCCAGCCCTTACTGTGTGGTCCCAGGCTCTGCCCTGCACTCTCTGCCTCCCCTGCCCTCCATTTAACCCCCAGGGCCTGCTTTCTGGCCCCTCACCGTCCAGGAGGGAGCTGTCGCTGTCACTGACAGCCGGTGGGATGTTCACCAGGAACTGCCCTCGGTCCCTGAGCACCAGCAGAGTCAGCTTCCCTTCTGACTTCTCGATCAATCGCCGTGTGTCGCTCAGAGACAGATTCTCACTGGACACACCATTGATCTAAAAGGGACCAGGAAGGAAGAAGACGGGAAGGGGGTTAATGGGAGATCAGGGATACCAGAAACACAGTTCGGTGGCAGGGTGTGTGTGTGGGGGGACTAGAAACACACAATCCCCAGGAATTCATAAAAACAGCTATTCTCAAGAGGAAATAACAGAACTGGATTCCTCCTGCTCCGAGGAGACTGTGCCCAGAAGTGATCCCCACAAGAATTCCTGAATCGGCCAATTTTCTGAGGGCTGGAGTGGGCACTAGGGGAAAATTAGAAGCAGGTTGACTCCCCATCTCCAGAAGGAGAATTTCTCGGGAGACCCTAGGAACAAACATTAGCAACAAGTCTAAGTAGGGAACAGGGAGTAGATAGGCAAAGATATTGGAAGCGCACAATCTGTAGGAGGTGCTAGAAACAGACATTTAGAGGTGTGTTAGAAACGTAATTTGGGGGGCGCCTGGGTGGCTCAGTTGGTTGGGCGACTGCCTTCGGCTCAGGTCATGATCCCGGAGACCCGGGATCGAGCCCCACATCGGGCTCCCTGCTCGGCGGGAAGCCTGCTTCTCCCTCTCTCACTCCCCCTGCTTCTCCCTCTCTCAGCTCCCTCTCTAGCTGTGTTTCTCGCTGTCAAATAAATAAAATCTTTAAAAAAAAAAAAAAAAAAAGAAACGTAATTTGGGGAAGGATTTAACGTCCTCTCCGGGCACTCCGGGAATGCCTTTCAAACATTTCCCTGCAGGTGTGTCTGTTCTCGTAAACCCTGAGAATTGTGAGGTTCTCACCCCCTCTCCTGGGCCACCTGTTTCTAGTGTGTGCCCCAAACCACTAGAGACTGGCAATTCCTTGGGGTCACTAGAACTGGGTATTTGGCTGTGTTAGAGGCGAGGATGAGGGCAGGGGGGAGCCTGCGTTGTCCTCTCTAACCTTTGGGAAACAGGCAATACCAGGAGGCCCGTGGTTCCAAGCCGGCTCTGCCGACTTTGCCGGTGGCTGGGTCTCCCCGGCCCGTCCCCAAGAGGGAGACTGGGCTCACCTGCAGGATGAGGTCCCCTTCTTGCAGCCCGCGGTTCCTGGCAGCCAGGCCCGAATCGGTGATGTGCTTGATGAAGATCTGACTGCCTAGGGTGACCCCGAACTCTGTGAGGGGAGGAGGGAAACTGAGGCAGGGCCTGGGGTCTGGGCTCCTCTCAAGTTCAGACTTCTCACCTGCCCTCGACCCTCCCGCCTGCCTTCTGGGCCACCATTCCGGAGACAGAGCTCGGGCCTGGCTCCCTTCAGGCCACCCTGGGGTTGTTCTGACAGCCCACCAGCCAGGACTGCGAGGTTAGCTCGCAAGGTCACGGGCAGGGGCCTGGGAAGGAATAGAGCCCTGGTCCCCCCTCCCCAGCGACCTGCTCCCATCACCACACGGATGCTCTTAATAACACCACCACCAGCCTTCAGGATGTGACTCTTGCTATTAAAATCCCAGGGCGGGGGGACCTGGGGGGCTCAGTTGGTGAAGCGCCTGCCTTCGTCTCAGGTCATGAGCCCGGCATCATGGGACTGAGTCCCGCATCAGGCTCCCTGTTCAGTGCGGAGCCTGCTTCTCCCTCTCCCTGCTCTCGTGTTCTCTCTCTCTCTCTCCCTCTCAAATAAATAAATAAAATCTTAAAATAATAATAATAATAAATAAAATTCCAAGGTGGGGACAGGCGTCCTGGGGCCATTCATCACATCGTGGTTAGAATTCTAAAGCCACAGTGCTGCCGTGGACTTGAGCTGGGATCGGAGGTCCCATCCCGCTGGTGGGATCATGAAGGAGATTCAGTTATTGTGACATTCCGTCCCTGTCACAGTGTGTGGGTCTCCTGGGGCTGCTTGAAATTGTCGCAAACTTAGTGGCTTTAAAACGATACCGATTTGCAATCTCACAGTTCTGGGCTCGGAAGTCCTAAAACCCCGGCGTGGGCAGGGCTGGTCCCCCTCCTCCTCCAGGGCCCTAGGGAGAACGGCTCCTGCCTTTTCCCGGCCCGCGGCACCCCCCAAACTCCCCGCCAGCGGCACAAGGTCTGCCCATCTCTGGGACCCCCACCATCTCTCTGCCTCCCTTATGAGGACCTCGTGAGCACACCGGGCCCCCCAGGAACCAAGAGTCACCCCCACAACCGGGGCGGTGACAAGGTCCCCTCTGCTGCAGGAGGCGACACATCTACAGGTCCCGGGGGCCAGGCCAGGGACAGCGGTGGGGGTCTTTACTCTGCTGACCACGCGGGACGGGGGCCAGGGCAGGGGCGGTGCCCTTCGCGGGAACGCCGAGCCCCACTGCCTCCAGCGCGCCCCAGGCTCTGGCTCACCTTCGCTCTCTCGCCTCCGCACCAGCACAGACTTCACGGGCTTCATGAGCACATCCTGTCGCGGGAGCCGCTTAAAGCCAGACACCAGGGCCAGCCCGTGGGCCTCAGAGTTCACCCCGGGGCTCCTGCGCCCATGGCTGCCAGCCCGGCTCCGGCGGCCCGCCCTCGGTCGGCGCGAGCGCTCTCCCCAGGAGCGGCCGGAGCCACTGGACGTGTCCCCTTCATAGCCCTGGCCCTGGTCGGCCTCGTCGGAGTCCCGATGGCCCCGGCCAGAGGGGCCGACCTTGGTGGTACGCAGCTGGACCTTCCGGGGACGCTTCACCGTCTGTTAGGGGAGGAAGGAGGGGACCAGCTCGAGGCTTTGCCCCCATCCATTGGGTGGTCCTGGGGGACCCTGGCCCCTCTCTGGGCCTCAGCATCCAAGCTATAAAATGGGGACAAGAGTCCACTTGCTTGTAGAAGCTTACACTCGGACTTCCCATGGGCTGCAGGACCAGATGGGGCTGGGGGGGCGATGGGGGGCAGAGGTGCCCCCTGGACCAAGGCCCGCCCCTCCCACCGGATCCCCACTCACAATGTTAGCCACCTTGGTGCAGGTCTTGAGAATCTGAATGGCAAAGGTAGAGGTGACACTCTCCATGGAGACCCCATTCACCATGACGATGTGGTCCCCCATCCTGAGGGAGGAGGCCGGGTCTCAGGGAGGAGGCCTCACGTGGGAGCCCTCTTCCTAGGCCTTTCCTGGGGGCCCCGACACCTCCCACAGTGCCCCACTTTGGGGAAGGCACCCCCAGTTCTACAAGGCCTGGTTCTAATTCACTGCTGTCCCATGTCTCATAAAGACCTTAATCCTTCTGGGCCTCAGTTTCCTCATCTGTAGAATGGGGCCAATCAGAGATGCTACCATCATAATAAAATGCAACCACATAACGGGTGTCTCCATCACCCCATTTCTTCTGTCCATCCCCTCTTTCTGCTATTCTCCCCCTTTTTCCCTGTCTGGGTTTCAACATATGTCTCTCTCTTTCTCTCTCTGAAGCTGTTCCTTGAGTCCGGGCTGAGTGAGATCACCCGTCAGCCACTCAGGTCCCAGAGCCATTTCCCCACAACATGAATCCCGGAGCCTCCTGCCCCCAAGGATCCAGGACACTGGGTCTCCTTCCCTCCAGCCAAAACAGGTTTCTCAGGATTCTCATTCCAGGAATGCCTGGGGCCACTATGACCCTAAGACCTACATCGGAGGAGCAGAAAGTGCCTTGGGGAGAGGGAGGCCCACACCGCCAGCTCGATCCTGCTACCAGCTCCGAGCCTGTGTTGGCAGAGCTGGAAGGCAATAGGCACTTTCCTGGCTCCTCGCTTTGGCCGGCACAGGTCCCTCCTCTTGGCCAGTGCCCCTGCTGCCACCATACGTACCGCAGTCTGCCCTCCGCTGGTCCCCCGGGCACCACATCGGACACAACCACGGATCCACTGGGCCGGTCTCGGCCGCCAGAGATCGCAATGCCGAAGCCTCGCCGGGGGTCCTAAGAGAGGATGAGAGATAAGATGAGCTTCCCCTGGGGTCAAAGTTTTTTCCATTCCCTTGAGCAGCCTGGGATCGAGAGGACATTCCCGTTCACACCCAAGCAGGGAGAGGGAGACCTCACCTTGCAGAGCGTGGCCGTGTGCTGTTCCCAAATGGTTAGCTCCTCCATGTCCAACACCTGGCGGGAGGGGGTGGGAGGTGGGCGTGAGGCCATGGCAGGCCCACTGGAGCACTCGGGGGTCCCCTGCCCTGGGTGGGGAGCCCGACTCTGACACTCCCACGGTCCACACCTGTGGGCAAATGGCTATCTCTCTGGGGCCCCCTCAGCTTTTGTTTCTGCAAAGTAGACAGGTGAGGGGTTCTCAGGGACGGTTCTGCCCCCCAGGGGACACTTGGCGACCACTGGAGACATCGGTGATCAACACAACTGGAAGTGATCGTGGCACTGGGTAAGTGGGGGCCAGGAGTGCTGCTCAACCCCCCACAGAGCAGGGCAGCCCCCCACAGAGAACGATCTGGGCCCAAATGTTCATATGCCAAAGCTGAGACCCTGGTTTTAAGTGGACCAAACCAGTAGGAGCAGAGAAAAGGCAAATGCCTGGGGAGGCCGAGCCTGGGGGAACCTGTGTCTGGGGATCGAGCCTGGGGGGGACCTGTGTCTGGAGGGGATGGAGTCTGGGGGGGGCCCATGCCTGGAGGGACCCATGCGCAGGGGATCAAGTCTGGAAGATTGAGTTTGGGGAGACCCACACCTGGAGGATCGAGTCTGGGGGGACCCATGGCTGGGGGGTCAAGCCAGGCCTGCCAAGCAGAGGGAGTGCATTCCTCTCCATCATACACCCTAACACCTGGGGCCTTTGCACCTACTGTTCCCTCTGCTTGAAACTCTCTTCCCCTAGATCTCTACCTGACTCCTCCCCTGGCCTCCTGCTCATCTTGGCTCACATGTTACCTTACTGGGGTGGCCTCCTGACCCCCCTGTTTAGACCTGTAAGCTCCTGCGGCTCCACAGCAGACCCCCTTAGCCACCCTGCCCCAGGCAGTTTCCTAATTCGTGAAACCTGTGACCCCTTAGACCTCTAGATTCTATGGATCCGTCCCTCTCCCCTCTCTAGAAAATCAGATCCCGAGGGCAGAGATTTTTGTGCATCTTGTTCGCAGTGGAGTTCTGATTCATAGCAGGGATTCAACAGTGGCTCACGGAAGGAAGGAAGGAAGGAAGGAAGGAAGGAAGCCCCCCCAATTTGATGGCCCTATTTCCCCGGGGAGCCTTGTAGAAAGGATGCCCTCTCTCCAGCTTGGCATCGCAGGTGGGTGATTCCCTTGGCAGAAAAACCCTGGTTGGCAGCTCCCACGCCTTTTCTGCCTTTTCTTAATGGCTCCCGGGAGAGCAGCATTCCTGGCTTCCCGGGAGAGGGGAGGGGGGCGGAGGAAAAGGGAACAAAGCCCAGGGCAGGGCCTCCGGGGCACTCCAGGATCTGTGGTTACCAGGGAGCTGAGAGGACAGCTCTCACAACCTAGACTCAGCCCCCCTGGGCTGGCAGTGGTCACGCGCCTCTCCCAGCCCCAACTTCCCCTGTTGTAAGATGGGTTGCCCCCATCCCCGCTGAGGCACCCTGGGAGCGGGGCAAGGAGGAGCCAAGCTCCAAAGGCAGAAAGAGCGTCTCTTCCCAAGACACAGCAGGTGTCTCTTTCCTCCTCTGCAAGTTGATAAGAAAACCCTGTTCCATGCTGCTGGCTGCCCAATGCTTTACACACATAGACACACACACACACACACACTCCGTTCAATCCCGAGGGGCCTAGGATGTGGCCTCTGTGGCCTCCTCTGAAGAGAGAGGAAAGGAAGGCCCAGAGAGGTCCAATACCTTGCCTGAGGTCACATAGCAGACAGGGGGCCCAGGCAGCCTGTCCCACACCCCCACTCCTCACCGCAGACCCCAGCACCTTCTGCCTAATTCTTCTTTCCTCCTGAAACTTATTTTTCAAAACAGAATATTTTTACTTGGCGTTGACTTTGCACTTTAAATCAAAAAAGGGCCTCCAGAATTTGGATTTCCTGGCCTTATTTTAAGAAAAAGCCCCAGGGAACCAGCCCCACCCCCACCCACCGGAGGACAGGTGCAGGGGGCCCAGGCTTGTACTGCCCTGCACAGGTTTACCCCCTCGGCTCTCAGAGGCCTTGGCTAAAACCCAGGGGGCCAAGCCTAACCCCTCCAGCCCCCCTCAGCCCAGTTCACCTCCAGGGCTTTCCCCGAGGGACCGCTCTGCCTAACACACAATCCCAGGATTTGTGCAGTTAGCCCTTGCCGCTCGAGGTCTCGGCTCCAAAGCTGCCTCCTCCGGGAGCCAGCCCTAGCTAGCCAAATGTCCCTGGGTCCCCATCACTCTTCTGTGTTTTATTATGTTTTATTTATGGCATCCAAATCATCTTAAAATATCCTGTGTAATCATCAGTTTGCAAGTTTCTGGTCTTTCCTCCTGGGCTGTGAAGGCTAAGTGAGGCTGTCTCTTTGGAGACTCTGGTCATGGCCACTGGCACCTCCTGGGCCCTGCGATCAGCCTTCACTCTGGGCCTCAGCATGCGCTGTACTCTCTGGCAAACTCCTATTCAAACTTCACAGCCCCAATCCCTTGTCTTTTCCTCTAGGAAATGAGTCTTCAGTGGCCCCATACACACATCTTACATCCCTAATTACTGGAATCTGTAATGTCCCTGCCCACTGTCTCCCATACACCCCTCTGGTCTGGGAACTGCTGGTGGGCAGGGCTGGGGGCCCTGGAACCCCAGCATTGTCCTCACAACAGCAGCGGGGAGACAAGAGTTTGGGGAACGGGTGAATGGTGACATAAAAGGTACATTCAGCTGGGAAATCAACCGGTGCGTCCAGAATTCCTAGATCCTTGGGCCAATGACCCATCCAGGTGCGCTGAGGGGGCGGGGCCTGCACCTTCTTCCCACCCCCAGCCCCAGGTCGTGTGACACAGTGGAGAGGAGTTGCCTAGAGGGGGCAGGTCAGGTGGCACTAAGTCACACAACCCCAGGCGCTAGGCAGTGGGGACTGCAGTCCACTCTCACCCTCCCCGCTCCCGGAACAAAGGTGGGGGAGGCGGGAAAGGGGGCAACAAATAGTTGGGGAGGAGATTCTGGAAGCTATACCCGGTGATCAGGAAGAAAGCTGGCTGGAACCAGGCCTTAGGGCTCCAGCAGTGTGTTCTGGGGCGAACCACATCCCCCCAGGGCCTCAGTTTACCCCCACTCCTGCGCGACCTCCCACCCAGTGCCGCGACTGTGAGTCGGTTCAAGCTCCATCCTTGGAGGGTGAGCCCCCCCCCCCAAATAGAGACACGGAGATTTCCTCCCTCTCAGAAGTTTTGCTCTCGTGGAAAAGGGCTCTCGACCCCATCTCTGCCACCCCTGCATACAGCATGTGCCCAATACATGGTGGCTGCTTCTCCAGCAGCTTCTCGGCATCCACCGAAGCCACCCCAGGCCACAGAAGAAGTCATCGCTGCCGTTGCACTAGAGCTCCAGCTGAACCCCGGGCGCACCCCGGGAGCCGCGCGTAAATAGCTTTATGGGGCACCCATAGGTGCCGAGAGCTTAAAGCGCATTTCCTCTTGCGACCCCTCCTACACCCTTCTTTTAAAATGAAGATCTCCAATTTTATAGGCGAGGTACGGCCTTGGTTCGCTCGCCCAAAGTTACACAGAAAAGTCAGAATTTGAACCCAGGTCTACCGGGTACCGGAGGCAGACCCCGGGACAGAGGAAGACCCCAGAGACAGCGTTTGGAGACCAGCGTGAACGCCCCTCGCTGCGCAGCAGCCTCGGCCTAGCCACCCTACTCCTCCGGGCCTCAATTTCCCCATCTGTAATCTGCGCTGACCTGGGATCCCGGGTCCAGGTCCCAGGCCCACTCCAGCGAGATCCCCTCCCCCTCCCACCCTCTGCGGGCTACTCGCCTGGAATCTCACCGCCATGGTCCACCCCCGGGGCTCTCCAGCGCCCCTGCCCCTGAGGGGCCTGGAAACGGTCACTCGGTCACTCGGTCCCCACCTTGGGTGAGGGAGGAGGCCGAGGAGGCTGGCAGCAGAGAGTGCCCGGCCCTCGCCCTCCGCCAGCCCGCTCCGCGGCTCCCAGCCGCACCTGCCCCTCTTCCTCCTCCTTGTCCCCTACCGGCCCCGCCCCCGCCCCGACACGCCTCCGGGACGCCGCGGAGGGAGGCCGCCCTCGCCCCTGATCGCGGGAGCCAGGCGCCGGGGTGGGAATGCCAGGCCGGGTTTTCCACCCAGCTGAGCCCCCGGCCGGCCGTCGAGGCTGGAGACCGGCCAGACGAGGCTGCAGCGAAGACCCGGGAGGAATTCCGCCGCGTTTTCGAACGGAACCTGCGATTGAACATTCGTGGACCGGGCCCCTTTCGAGGCTCCGCTGGGACCACTATTGCAACAGGACCAAGTTGAGTGCCAGAGACTTCCAGAACAGAGCACTGGCCTTTCTCGGGACACCCCATCGCCGGGAGATTTACCCCCATTACACAGAGGGGAAACTGAGGCCCCGTGAGAGCAGAGGCAGGGACTTTCTGATGCATGAAGGTGCATGAGAGCCGCCACGGGGTCCTGGCCCTCAGGCTGAGCTCAGTCTTCACACCTGGCACTGGCCTGGGCCCCCAGCTGAGGAGGGCGGGGCTGGTGGGAGGAAATTCTTCAGGCTTCTGGGAGCAAAGGTCGGGTTTCCTCCTTGGCCTCCTAAGGTGAGATCTGGGAAAGACGGGACCAGGGCAGGAAGACCTCTCTTAGGGGAGGTGAGTGAGAGAGGAATTAATTGCCTGGATGGTCTGGGCTGACCGTGGCAACACCCACACATTCCTTACCGATATATATATGTACCCTGACGCCCAGCTGTTCCCAGGTTGCACCTCATTCCAAGCTTGAAAGGGCAAATCTGGGCATAGACACCCCTTCCCAGCCTCACCCAGTCCATTCTGGCAGAGATGACTCCCACCCACGCTGTGGCACAGAAAGGTAGAGAAGAAACAAGGAAACCGGAGGACCAGGAAATGCTTTTCCTGGAAGAGGGGGCATCGCAGCCAGGGTTTTGAAGTCTGGGTAGGAGTTTGCCAAGCAAACAAGACGATAAAATAAAAATCTTTGAGGCCCCACAAATTGACTCCTTACCCCTTCCCACTGCAGCTCTCCCCAAAACACGAGTCCACAGGGCCCAGTCAGCCAGCATGGGCCCCTCAAGCATCTCCCAAATTCCCCAAGACACTAAGCCTTTGCAGAAGCCCCTCTGGAGACCTATTTCAAACCGCAGGGCTGGAGGGAAGAGCTCAGTTTTTTCCCAATGTGATCTTTGGCCACCAGCAGGCAGTACACAAAACCGCTGTAGGTAGAACAAGGTCAACTTTTTTTTTTTTTTTAAATAACTGTGTATTTGTTTTAATGAGTCATAGGAAAACATAAAAGAGCTCCCCACTGACACGCGTTCGTGGCTGTTCATGGCTATGAGGGCCCAGGAGTGGCCCGTATGTGTGAACCATCCCGAACTCCTGCTTCACTAGAGACCTCAGCCCCATTGTCTAATGGACTAAATGGGCTGAATTTGTGGTGATGAGACTCCTGGCTCACATTTATTGAGCGTTTGCTTTGTGGCTGTTACACGTAACGCAAAAGAGTGTCGCAAGCCCCTACTATGTGCCAAGTACCTAAGCGGGAAGCCAACCCAACTGACTTCCATTTGAAATTTCAGTGGCAAATTCAATCAGGAGGGGGCAGTGCGGACATAGTACTAGGGGAAGGGAGGCTGCCCTGGAAAGTGGGGTCCCGGAAGTACCCCTGGGATGACCTGCTCTGTCTTTCTGAGTGCCTAGGGGGAAACTGAGGCCCAGAGGGGGGGCTGTACTGAGGCCCCTGAGAGTAGTGGCCACAGGAGGGGTGAGAGCCCGGGTGTGGGGGACTCATGTAGGAGGCTTGGGGCCCCGTGTATACCCGTCTGGCTGATGAGACAGACCCAGGTGAGTCAGACAATAATCGAATGGTCACGTAACATAAACAAAAATTACTACCGAGACCTCTGAGAGCATAGGGAGGGAGACATGACAGGGGCTGGGGGCTCAGGGAGGGGTTCCGGAAGGAATGGCACTCAAAATAAGAACTGAGTTTAGTAGGAGTGACCCAGATGAGAGGGATCCAAGCAGAGGAACTATGACACCTTAAGGAAATGAGGGAGGAGCCATGGAGAGGTCTAGGTGTTCCCCGGGCAGAGAGCACAACCTGTACAAAGGCCCTGGGGCAGCACCAGGCCTGGCATGTTGGAGGAAGAGCCAGGAGGCCTGTGTGGCTGCAGCAGAGTGGGCGAGGGGGAGAGAGGGAGGAGGGAAGGGCAGGAAGAGGCACAAGGAAGGTGGTGCAGGGGCTCAGGGCAGAGGGAAGGACTTGGGCTTTTACCCCCAGGAAGGTGGGAACCCAGGAAGGCAGGACCCTGATTTGGGTGCTCGTAGGCATCTCCTGGTGGCCACTGCAGGGAGGACGGGCAGTGGGGGACTAAGGAAGGAGGGGGGCCACCAGGGATGTCAAACCTGGAGGCCCTGCAAAGTGTGGCTTTAAAACAAACAAATGTTTTATTTTGGAATCATTTACAATTGACCAACGGGCACCTGGGTGGCTCGGTCTGCCTTCAGCTCGGGTCATGGTCCCAGGGTCCTGAGTTTGAGCCCCTCATCGGGCTCCCTGCTCAGCAAGGAGCCTACTTCTTCCTCTCCCTCTGCTGCTCCCCCTGCTTGTGCACTCTCTCTCCCTCTTTCTGTCAAGCTAATCAGTAAATAAAATCTTTAAAAAAATAATAAAATCGACCGAAAAGTTATCGATACAATTCAGAGTCCCCAAATGACCCTCACCTGGTCTCCTCCAACACTAACATTTTCCACGACCGCGATGCATTGTCAGGACTAAAACACCAACATCCTACATCACCGTGAACCAAACTGGGCACGCGTGCACACCCAGAATGCTGACATGAATTTACAGATGGACAGTAAACTGGGCAATTAGCACAGGGTAATAATCAACAGTCTCCATTGGACAAAATTTGTATTCCTATGGGCCAGAATTGTCTGCCATGATGTCAATTTCCTCTAACTTACAGGGTTGGGACATAGTTCAGAGGCACAGAGAAGCACAGATAGCTTTAGTGAGCACCCCAAAGCCTGACATTGATCGGATGCTCAATCGCTATACAAATCCTAGGGAGCTATTGAATGTTCTTGAGCTAAGGTCGGAGCTTATTAACTGTGCATTTATTTATGGGACCATTTTTGGAAGAACTCTTCTCCCTGCTGGTCTGCGAGCTCTATGCTCAGAGTATCCCAAGCCCCTCAAATAGTGCCGGTATGCAGTAAGTGCTTAATGAATGAGTGAATAGTTGCCAGGGAGCCCCCTAAGGGTCTGAACAGAGGAGAAAGACCAATGCTGTGTGCCCCGGGAAGACATCTCCCAGGAGCTATGGGCCCAGCCACAGAGCACACGAGGATTGGTGATGTGGGGGTCGAGGGAGAGCTTTAACGAGGGACGGTTGAGGGGACCCGACCTGGGGCACAGGTGCAGGGACCAGGCTGATAACGGGGACTGTAGGCGAAGGTGGCCAGGGTCTCGATCCTACCCCCAGCTGTTGTACAGAAAAAAGCCTCAATATAAACAACTTCCTGGGGAGCCCTTCCAACCTCGGTAATCACCTACATTTTCCCACTCTGGGGCCTTGACTTCCTCCTGCCCGGGAGTGGAGAAGGGAGCAAAAGGAGCGCCCAGGCCAACCGTTCTGGACTCCAGCTCCATCCCACGCCCAGCCCTCTGAATCCACTTTTGAAGCTTCCCCATGATACCGCTCAGAAGTTGGAACCAGGTCCCCATCTTATACCGATGAGGAAACTGAGGCAGGAAGTGTGTGGGGGAGCTCTGCTCTTCCCCTGCAGCAGAGCTCCCTTCCAAAGATTTGGCTTCCTCCCATCTGGGGGTAGGGGTGGCAGCCCCCACTGCAAGCTTCTAGCCCCTCCTCACTCACCTTTCTCCCCCCCACCCCACAGTGCTCTCCTTAAGGTGCCCCGGGACCCCCCATATTGCCAAGCCCTGGGACACCTCTCCACCCTCCGAATCTGCCTCTCCTGCCCTCTCGCGGCCCCATCTGGTCATGAGGAAAACATTAGACAAACCCAAAATGGGGTGCTTTCTGCAAATGCCCTGGTCATCTCCTCCAGGCAGTGAAGGTCAAGGAACAAGGTTACGGCCCGCCGAGAGGAAGCAGAGGAGGCCTGACAGCTGAATGGGGCCCTGGGGCAGAAAAGGAGATCCCTAGGCTCTGAACACAGTCTGCGCTCAGCTCAGGGTGAGGGAGGGTGTTGGTGTCAGTGCCGGCAGCTCACCGTGGTCTGGGACATGTTAGTGTCAGAGGAGACCAGGTGAGCATCATTTGGGATTCTCTGAATTGTATCTGCAACTTTTCCTTCAATTTTAGATGACTGAAAATAAAATGTTTGTTCTAAAGCCACGCCTCCCAGAGCCTCCTCATTTGGCCTCCCTGGTCCCCCTCCTCCTCGACTCACCTGCACAGTCTGTGCTCCCCACAGAGGCCACCAGAGGCCGCCCGTGAGCGCAGGAGTCAGGTCCCTCCCAGCTCTCCAGGGCTCCCACCTCCCTGGGTCAGAGACCCTGCAGGACCTGCTGGGTCTCCTCCCTGTCCTCCCCTGCTCTCTCTCTTCCCTTCTCCCACTCTGCAGCAGCCACACAAGCCTCCTGGCTGGTTCCTCCAACATGCCAGGCCCAGTCCTGCCCCAGGACCTTTGCACGGGCTGTGCCGTCTGTCTGGAATGCTCCTTCCCCAAGCAGTCAGTTCCTTCACGTCTCCTCAAAGGTCACCTGCTCAGCAATGCCACCCTGATCTTTCTACCGAAGGTTGTAAAGTAGTTCTCTGCCTGTTCCACTCCTGTCCCTGTTGCTTTTCCACATTTCCCTCCCTGTGACACTGACCAGTATTTAACCCTAGATACAGTTTCCTTCCTTATTATACGTCCTGTTTCTTGAATGTCTTGCTCTGCCAAAATCCAGCCCACAAGAGCAGGGATATTCGTTGGTCCCATTCCCTGCTGAGTCGCCAAGGCCTGAAGGGCACACAGCACCCAGTAGGCGCTCATTAAAGCAAGTTCACTCCCTGGGCAGCCCCTCCTTGCAGCAGCGTCTCCCACTAACCTCAGCCCATTCCAAAGGGTGTCAGGCTCCTCCCCAAGCAAACACTGCTTGTCTGGCGCAAGGCCAGGCTGAGGAGGAAGAACAGGAACCCAAACTGGCCTCAGTGGACTTTCGCCAGAACTCAGGGCCGCGCAGAAGCCCCATGCCATGGGGAAGAACTTTTATAAGATGCTGAGCCTGGAGTGTTGGTTGTTGCGAGGGTGGGGGCAGGGGCAGCCCCCAGACCTCCTGCTCTGTCTGACATCCCTACTTTACTGTGGGGCTATGGGCAAAGAGCTGCTCCTCTCTGAGCCCGAGTTCAACTTCTGTCCAACAGGAAGGAAGGTAGGACATTGCAACTAGCGTGGCATTCTGAGTTCTGGTTTGGGGTGGGACCGTTTATCCCAAACCCCCACAACTGAGAATTGATTGCCCACACCCTCCTTTGCTGCTCTCAGCAGTCCTGGGTTGTGCTGACTCGAATTGTACCCATTTTACAGAGTGGAAAATTGAGGTTTTGATAGGCAAAGTGGCTGGAGGCCAGATCTGTCTGACTCTGTGGGTTTTTTCTCCAAATGCCAGGCAGGTGGGATTCCGATAGTCAAGATATATCCGCCTTCCAATGCCACGGACTCCAGATTTGAAGTCTCGCCACTCCCTAGGAGTGACCCCTAGCTCCAGACCGGCTGTATAGCCCAAGACTCATATGAGCATGACTCCCTGGCCCCAGAGGGCCCTCTGTCCCAGACAAAGGGACTTGAGGTGCAATCGGACACCCGACTGGCCAGGAAGCTCTCTTTGTCTTGCACTTCGGGGAGCAAATGACCCAGAAAAAACCTCTTTCCTCTCCACCTGTCCCCTGCAGCTTCTGGGCTTCCTTTGCCCTGGGGACCATCCTGATCTCAGGGCGTTCTGCCCCCATCCCCCCTTCTTGCTTTTCTCCATTGGCAAGTTCTGCCCAGAGGATGAATCAAGACAAGTGAGGTGAGCCCAGCGCTGGACCCCTCCCCGGCCCCCTGCAGGTCCCAGCAGTGGGGGGAGGAGGTGCCAGTGCCTGGAAATTTGGGAGTTTCCTTGGAAGTTCCAGGGCCTCGCCTGTCACCTCCCTACTCGGGCCTCCCATGCTCCAGTTTTGGGGGCTCAGAGGCCAGCCTCTGCCTCCTCTTCCTCCTTGGCACTCCCTGGGCCAACAATGACCCTTTTAAGTCTCTGGCTCCGGTGTCCTGGCACCTTGCCAGGGGCAGTAACTCTCAGCCAGATAATCCCATGGAAACTATGCCGAATGCCCACACAGGAGTGTCAGTTTCCTGTTTTCCGGGCAGTCGAGGGGAGGCCATGGGGGTCCCAGGACCCTGTGGTAGGGGGGCTCAGTCTGTGCGGAGCAGGGTGGGAGGGGGCACTCACCTGTCTAGGAGGCGGGGTGGCCTCTGGGCAGGCGGCAGCAGCCAGGGCTTGGGTGCCCGCCTGGCATGGGGTGGAGAGGAGCCCTGAGGTTTGAGCTCTGTCCTCCCCGCTTGGTTCCCCAACGTTTCCTCCCTCGTGGAGGCAGCCTTCTGTCCCGTGGCAGGTGGAACCAGCAGGACGGGGTGCACGCCAGAGAGAGACCAGCAGCTGGTTGGGTGTGTGGCTTTGTCGCAAGGTGCTCTCACGTGGGAGCAGCTCGCCTTAACCCTTGCTCGCCCAGAGGCCAGGGACGCTGAGTGACTGACTGCGTTGCTCTGGCCGCTGACTGTGAGCCCCTGGCAAACATACAGGCGGGTCCTCCGCGAAACAAACATCTCCTGGCTCCCCTTCTCACGGCCCTTCTTGAACCCGAGGCTGACAAGCCCTTCCGGCAGGCGTGCCGTGCCACAGATTACTACAGATCACTGGCTCCTTCCCACCGGACAGATCTGAGAGCAAATTCTGCTCCTTGGTCCCCAACTCACCTGCTCATGGTTCCTGGATCCCTACGCTAGGAGTCTTCAACCATTTCCCTGCTGGGCAGCTTCGGGCAAGTCGCTGGGTCTCCTGTTTCCTCAGCTGAAAAATGGCAAACAAACAAACAAAAAAACAAACCCCAAAAAACCCATCAGCCTCTGCTTCCTAAGACTGTTTCAGAAGTTGGATGAATGAATGGATGTCTGGAAAGTGCTCATGAAACTGTGTTGGGTGCACAGTAGGTCCACATCGTCTTGCCACTCTCCATCCATGGGTTGGAAAGAATAGGGTGTGGGCAGGTGTAAGACACATGTTGAATCTGGAAGGCTTAGCCTGCAAAAGAAAATGTGAAATAACTTGTTATTTTTAATTCTGATTCCATGTTGAAACAATCATACTTTGAATATTTGGGGTTAGACAACATATATTGTTAAAACTAATCTTACCTGTTCATTTTTCACGCTTCTGAATGTGGTCCCTAGGAAAATTTAAAATGACGTTCAGTTTTGCATTTAAACTGGCTTGCGTGATAGTTCCATTGGATGATACCAGGGCACCTGCTGAACGTGTACTAAAGATTGATCTGTGAAGCCCGTCTTTATCGATCACATTCTGTCGTAGTTGTTTCGCGTCTGGGTTATTTTCAAAGAACTTATTAGCACCTGAAACTGCCTTGTGTCTTGTTGTGCCTGTTTACCTGCCTTTTCTAGGAGGTCACCTCGATGTGGTTAGGGCTTTTTGCCTTGTTCATTCTGTGTCCCCGTGGTCTGGAACAGTACCTGGTACACAGTAGGTGCTCAATAAATATTTGTGGGCTGAATGAATGTGTGAATGAATGAATGGATGGGTGGATGGATGATGGATGGATGGATGAATGGATGGAGGGATGGATGGATGCATTGTGGAGAGAGGAATGGAGTCCCTACTTGGGGCACCTGAGCTAATGGTAACGGCCACTAGGGGGCGCCAGAAACCTGGTAACCGGCCCCAGCCTGGCGGCCTCAGTTTCCCGGCCTGCAAAATGGAAATCCTGGAGCAGGAACGTGAGAGAATGCAGTAGGAGGATGAGAAGCTGCGACTCCGCCCTGCGACCCCACCGGGTTCCCCGCCCCTCTTCTCCTTTCCCTGCCCCAACTCTCCTGCCTCCCACAACACCAGTTTGGGGTTGTTCCTCCCAATAATGCATGCACTCCAAAGGGTCAAGTTCTCATTTGGGCTTGCTAAAATCAGCAGTGCCATTGTCACCCCGCCATCTCTCCCTTCCCAGAGACACCTCCTCTTTAGAGTCTTTTTTTTTTCTTCTTAAGATTTTATTTATTTGACAGAGAGAAACATAGCCAGAGAGGGAACACAAGCAGGGGGAGTGAGAGAGGGAGAAGCAGGCTTCCCGCAGAGCAGGGAGCCTGATGCTGGAGACTCCGGGATCATGACCTGAGCCGAAGGCAGTCGCCTAACCAACTGAGCCATCCAAGCGCCCCTCTTTAGCGTCTTTTAACTGAATATTTTGGCGTTCACTTCCGCATGTCTAAATAAGACCTGTTTTTCCACTTTTTGTTTTTTTCAGTTTTAATGTTGACTTCCCTCCAGGAGACATTCAGAATCAACCTGAAAGTTGATTTTTTTTTTTTAATTTGGTTCCTTTTCATGATCCTTATCATTGGCCCAGCCCCCAGCCCTCTCCAGCTAGATTCAGTGGTTGTCAAGTTTAGACATCTGAACTGCCTGCAGTAGGGGTGCGGAGGGGGATGGGAGGTGGGGGGGCGTTCCTTGAAACCCAGATTATAGGTCCCACCTGTGGAGTGTTTGATACAGGAAGGCCGTATCAGGAAGGCCGAGGCTGCCTGAGAATCCGCATTTCTTTTTCTTTTTCTTTTTTTAAAAAATATTTTATTTATTTGACAGAGAGAAACACAGCTAGAGAGGGAACACAAGCAGGGGGAGTGAGAGAGGGAGGCTTTTGATCTCGGGGTTGTGAGTTCGAGCCCCGTGTTGGGTGTAGTGATTACTTAAAATAAAACCTTGAGAAAAGAAAACAAACCAGACTCGAGATGATTCAGGAGACCTATCCATGGCTTGTGTCCAAAGGGCTCTTCCTGGAGGCTTTTTTTTTATTGTTGTTTTAAATGATGGTAAAATGCACACACCATAAAATTTATCATTCTCACCATTTCCAAGCTCACAGCCCAGCGGCGTGAAGCACACGCACACCATGGTCCAGCCACGCCCACCCTCCATCTCCAGAACTTTCCATCTCCCCTAACGGAAAACTCTGTGCCCATGAAGCACAGACTCCCTACCTCCTGCCCCAGCCCTGGCTCCCCCCATCTCCTCTCTGTCTGTGTGGACGGGACTCCTCGGATGACCTCCTGGGAGTGGGGTCCTGCGAGATGTGTCCTTCTGGGTCTGGGTCCTCTCGCTGAGCCCAGTGTCACTCCACATCGTGGCAGGTGTCAGGGTCCCTTCCTTTCTAAGGCTGAAGAACATTCTGGTGGGGGGATGGACCACATTTTGTTTATCCTTCAAACTTTGAATCCATTAAGTCTTTGGATGCCACTCTGCGTTGGCTCCCTGCCGCCCAGGTACAGTTAAGCTCAGGATCCCTTTTGCCACTCCCTGAATCCTGTTCTCCATCCCTTCCCTTTCTTGAATTATCTCATTTTGATGGCAAACATTGCGGAAACATCTTTCTCACCTCTGGGCGTGATTGTGACCTGCTTCATCTTCCTGATTCCCCATCATCCCATTGCCAAGCACCCCAGACAGTGATGAGGGACCACGTCTCCAAAGTCAGACAGACTTGGATGAAAACATCCTGGGTCTGTCCCTTACCATGTGGGAACCCAGATCCCTCCACTCACCGCCTCCAGCTGAAATTGTTAGTTGTGAACAAAGCTAATAATACCAACGGTTATTACCCCCTGAATCATGGCCTCAGAACGAATAATCACCTAGCTGTATCATGAAGAAGTTCACCATTAAACTTTAATGACAATGTGAACACAATTAATCTTAACACAGTACATAAATACACTGATTCGCAGCATGATTCTTTGTGATTTCTAGCAAGTGACTTCAACGGTCTGAGATCCTGTTATCTTTGTGTATAAAACGGGAATGATGATGTCCCCATCTGGTTGATCAATACTAACAAATATTTCTTTTCTTCTAGGTGTTATATGTTCTATATTAGGTAGGGGGAAAGTATTAGTAGTAAAAAAAAAAAGACAAACAAGAAATAAATTCCTGACTCATGGAGAGATTGCTCGCAGAAGCTTTAGCATCAAAACTGACATTTAATTACATTGTTACTTGCAACTTAAGGTACCATTATATCACACATAGCTTTATATATAATATATCATGCTTGCACATCATATATCGACATTATCTCTACTCTGATAATATCATACTTTTGTCTGACAGTGGTATTATTACGCCTGGATTTTAATACCACATAATTTATATACTGAATTTGTTAGTAAAAGTCAAACGTATCTTGGTGGCGCCTGGGTGGCTCAGTTGGTTAAGCGACTGCCTTCGGCTCAGGTCATGATCCCGGAGACCCGGGATCGAGCCCCACATCGGGCTCCCTCTCGGCGGGAAGCCTGCTTCTCCCTCTCTCACTCCCCCTGCTTGTGTTCCCTCTCTGGCTCTGTTTCTCTCTGTCGAATAAATAAAATCTTTAAAAAAAAAAAAACGTATCTTGACTGATTACATCACTTATTACGTCATTATAACTACTACTTGTGACCCAAGAGACATCATACGGAAGTGTCATCGACAATATGATGGGAAGTAGTTGATTAACTGTAGACAGAGCTTGGATTTACGACGTGTGGCAATATTCTAGCAACGGATCCGACGACGCGCATGTCGCCGCCCTTTCACCCCCTGGGCGCGTGGGGGCGCTCGAGACGCGGGGACGCACGCAGGCCGCCCCCCTCCCCCGTCCCCTCCCCGGCCGGCGGCGCGCGCTCGCTGCGCGCTGGCGCACGCTGGCCCCGCCCCAGACCCCGCCCCGCCGCTCCCGGGCCCGGCCCCCTCCCTCCGCCCTCCAGCCGGCGGCGGTTGTTGTTCGGCGGCGGCGGCCGCAGCCCGGGTGCAGCCTCCGGCCGCCCGCCCGCCGGCTGGTCCGCGCGCGCGGCCATGGAGCTGGAGGTGCCGGACGAGGCGGAGAGCGCCGAGGCGGGGGCCGTGACCTCGGAGGCGGCCTGGGCCGCGGAGAGCGGGGCGGCGGCAGGTAACGGTGCCGGACCTCGCTCCCTCCCGGCTCCCCGAGTGGGCCCGCCCGGCCTCCCCCCGCCGCGGCCCAGTGGAGCCGCCCGAGCGCCGGAGGGGCGCCGGGACCCGCCGCGGGGAGGCCGGAACGTTCCACTCGGGGGCGCCCGCGGGGGGGATGGGACGCCCCGCGTGGGGGGCTCGCGGGGGCGCCGCCCTTCCCGGGGGCTCCGGGGGCGCGTGCGGGGCCGGGTTCGCGGAGGCCGTGGGGCGAGCAGCCCCCTTCCGAGGCGTGCGGAGAACGCGGGTGCTCACCTCGGGGCGGGGTGGGGGGGGCGCGCGGTGGGTGGGCGCGCTGCCTCCGGCCCAGGGCGCCTGGGGACGGCGTCCCACCCAGTCTTGTCGGCGGGGGCGCTGCTCTCCGTGTGTGGGACCCCCGGTTCTGGTGAGGGGTCATGCTTCGGAGGTGGGCTTAACAGGGGAGGTGACGCTGTCCCAGATGTGCCCCCCCCCCTAGACAGACTGCTCGGGGCCGCCCGCCCTGCAGGGGTCAGCTTCTGGGATCACCCACTGTGGGCACATCTGGGTGGTGAAGGGCAGAAACTGCCGGGGGCGGGGGTGGGGTGGGGAGTGTCTTGGAGGCCAACTGGGCCAGCCTCCGGACTATCTCCTCTCTCTCCGTGGGAGTCACCAGACCCGGTTTCTAGTGCACTGCTCATTCATTGCCTTCCTGGACCTCAGTTTACCTCCTTATGACAGGAGGGGACTGAGGACATGACATCTAGGGGTGCCTTCCGGGCCAGGGCTCTCTCTGCAGGCTGGTGGGGGGGAAAGAGGCGCGCCCCCACCCCCAGCCTTCTCCGTGGATGCTGGAGGGTGACTGTTGGTGTGTAGGGGCCCTGCTTCCTCCCTCCCCCTTCGGAACAGCAGGTGCGGAGAGCCAGGTGGCCTGGCCCTTGGCTGGCTGTACCCTGGGCAGCAGCAGAGCCGGCTCGCTGCCTGGAGGAATGGCCCCTTCTCCTCCTAGCTTCCTTCTGGGTCGCATTCTCCAGCTTCCAAACAGAAGTTTCCGGATCTGCAGGATTGTGTGCTCTGCTCAGGCAGCCCTCGCTAGCTGCCGCTCTGCAGAACACCCACACGGGCATCCGTCCTCCTTCTCCCCCAGGCCTCCTGAAGCTTCCTTGGCAGGCGGGATATGCTGTGTGGCTGGGGGTGGGGGTGGGGTTGGGCGAAATGTTTGGAGAGCACCAGGGCCAACGAGCTTCCCCCCTGGGCTCTGGAAGTCTCCCGCTGCTTCTGTCCCTCCTGCCATCTGGAAGCACTCGGTAGATGACCCGCTTCCTTTGGCCATCCGGTTGCCTCGCCCTTGTTCTTGGCTGGGGACTGGCGCCCTTGCCTGGCTATCCCTAGATGTGCTTCGGGGACCCAGCCACGCTCCTTTATCAGACCCTTGACCTCCACTAGCAGCCCTCCGACCGAGGCTGGTCAGAGACCAAAGAGCCCAAGACTCAGTGACCATGAGAAAGCCGCAGAGCTAACATGTGTCTGTCAAGGCCTCAGCGAGCCAGATGGGGGCAGATAAGGTCCCAGGCCCCAGCGGTGGCTGGGTCTAAGCCTGGGGGCCTGGGAGATAAGGGGCCCTGACCGCCTGCCACCAAAATCCACAGAAATCTGACTCCCTGACAGATCATTTATTTCACTCGCTTTAAAATTAAGAGCTGCTGCTCCCTTTCCAAGCTCATTTCTCCTGATGTAAATCCTAAGTTTGGGAGATAACCATCCAGGTGTTTCCTCAGCTCGTAGAAATGTAGAAATCCGTAAATAGGCCTGCTTAGTTTTCACCAAGATGGTTCCATGCCACACCAGGGGTTCTCTGCCTTGGCACTATTGATGTTTCGGGCTGGAAAATTCTTTGTGTTGGAGGCAGCGTCCCGGGCACTGACGGGACTAAGCGGCATCTGGCCCTGCCCATTCAGTGCCAGGAGCACCGTCCCTGAGTGGTGATGACCGTAAATGTCCCCTGGAGACACAGCCACCCTAGGTGACAACCGTTGAACTCACTCTGTTATCCCATAAACTGGCTTTTTTATCTGCAGGAATCTGAATCCCCCCCCCCCCGTTGGTGTGTTATTTTCTTCAGAGAGGGAGAGAATACGGGGCCGTGGTTAAGAGGGGGTGAAGCCCAGCCACATTGCCTGGCTTCCACTCCATTGCTGTGTGACCTTGAAGGGCAAATGCCTTGAGTTTTCGGAGCCTCGGTAGCCCTGTCTGTAAGATGGGGTGCCGTGTGCGCCTGCTTGGGGCTGGCCCTGAGCCCCCCGTGAGTCAGGGTCTGGCAGCGTGCCGAGAGTGCTTGGGGAACCTTGGGGACAGCCCGTTTTGGGCACCGGCCGTTACGTGTTCAGCCAGCCTCCTGCTGAGGACCGTTCTGGCTGCTTCTGGAGTCCACCTTTTCCTGTAAACATCCTTGAACTTGGCCCCTAAGTGCGGCGCTGTGGCTCCTGGCGGTCGACGTCTGTGCTTCGGAGTGGCTGGGCCGTGGCGAGCAGCTTGAAAATTGTTACGTGGTGCCCACCGGCTTTCCAGAAAGGTGTGGCAGGGCCGAGAGAGACCCTGGCCCCAGGGTTACCAGCTCTGAGTGTTACCAGCCTCCTTGGTTTGGGACAGTCTGGTGTCTTGGTATTCAGAGTCTGGTTACTCTGAGTGCCCTGCCCTTTGCTCCCGAGGCCTGGTCCAGAGAGGGCCGATGGGGTTCTCGGCTGCATTCACGGGGCTGGCTCTTGGGGCCCGTGATCTGCCTGTGGGTTTTGGGCCTGAGCCGTGGTCTGGTTTTCTGAGCCTTTCCTTCCCGTCCTCCTGCTTGCATGATAACACTCACCAGTTGGCTTCACGCCCAGCACCCCCCAGCCCCCTCCCACATCTAATCTGGTGGCAGATTATGCTGGTTTTGTCTTCAGAATGGACCCAGAGCCTGCCCACTTCTTCCTCTTCTCTGGCCCACCTGGTCTAGTCCCGTCATCCATCGCTGGCCTGGTACCCCGTCCCTTCCATTATCCCTGCAGCTCATTCCAGAAGGCTCCCATTAAAAGCTGGCTTAGGTCCTGCCCTCCTCTGCCCATAGCCCTCCAGGGCACCCACCTCCCTGGGGGAAAAACCCAAGTCCTTCATGAGGCCCTGCACGGCCTCCCTCTCTCCCCCTCGCCACGCTGCTCCAGCCACACAGGCCCCATCGCTGTTCCCTGATACACCAGGCCTGCTGCGGCCCCAGGGCCTTTGCCTGTGTGCCCTCACCCTTCATATCTGTGTTGTTTGCTTCCTTAGCTCTTTTCAAGTTTTTACTCAGATATTTCCTTCCTGGTGAGGCCTCCCCCAACATTGGCGGGAGGCCTGATGGGGAGAGAGGAAGATGGCACAGCCCAGGCACAGGCCTGGTGCCCTTGAAAACCAGCGGCCTTCAGGGCTGGGGCGGGCCATTGTCCCCACCTTGTGGCCCCTCAGCTGTAGCCCTCGGAGGCAGAGATCTCCCAGTGGGAACTCTGTCCTGCTTGACGGGGACACTTGCACCTCTGATGGTTCGGCCCCCCTGCGGAGAGGCCTTGGGAGCTCCACCGCCTGGTTCCCATCCCAGGTGCGCCCTTTGCCGGCCAGGGGGACACACCGCCTCAGGGTCTCCATCTGTGAGATGGGTGTGAGGGGTGCCAGCGGGGGTCCTAGGTGCAGAGCCCTGGGCAGCTCCCTCGCGGCTCTCCCGGCGCACAAGCAGACACATAGGGTCAGGGGTCATTAGCCTGGCCACTGAGGCCAAGGCCATCTGTCCCCAATTTTCGTCAATAAAGTTTTATTTGCACACAGCCACACCCAGCCCCTCACACGTTGTCCGTGACGACTTTTGCTTTTGGACCTTATGGCCGGCATGGTCAGAAATACTCATGGCCTCGTGCTTTACGGGAAATGTGTGCCATCCCCTGAATGAGAGAGTGCTGGTCAGCGGCAAGTATGTAGCAGGGAAAGAAACCCATGTCGGGGTGACGCCAGGGAGGTGTGGCCTCAGTGAGGAAAGTAGCCACAGTTTGAGGGTTCCAGGCAGAGGGATAAGCCTGTGCAAAGGCCCTGAGGTAGGAACAAGCTTGATTCATTTGATCCATGGAAATAAAGTCCATGTTTTGGGGGGCCCTGAAACAGGCAGAGCCAGGCATGTGGAGCTATAGGTGGAGGGGCACCCTGGCCTAGCACTCTGGCCTCTTGGTGGGGAAGAAGCATCCTGGGGCAGGGAGGTAAGCTGTGCTGAGCCAGGCTGGGGGCCTGGATGGGAGGCTG
>PITA01024476.1:0-26196 GCA_004023965.1 Spilogale gracilis | reverse complement strand
CTGGCTTCATAGAAAGAGTCTGGAAGTTTTCCTTCCGTTTCTATTTTTTGAAAGAGCTTCAGGAGAATAGGTGTTATTTCTTCTTTGAATGTTTGGTAGAATTCCCCAGGGAATCCATCTGGGCCTGGACTCTTGTTTTGGGGGAGGTTTTTGATCACTGCTTCGATCTCATTACTGGATATAGGTCTATTCAGATCGTAATGTCTTCCTGTTTCAGTCTTGGTAGTTTCTAGGTTTCTAGGAATGTATCCATCTCTTCTAGGTTGTTAAACTTAATGGCATATAATTGTTGATAGTAATTTTTGATGATTGTTTCTATTTCCTTGGTGTTAGTCGTGATCTCTCCCCTTTCATTCATGATTTTGTTAATTTGGGTCTTCTCCCTTTTCTTTTGGGTTAGTTTGGCCAATGGTTTATCGATCCTATTGATTCTTTCAAAGATCCACCTTCTAGTTTTGTTGATGCGTTCTACTGTATCTCTAGTTTCTGATTCATTCATCTCTGCTCTAATCTTTATTATTTCCCGCCTTGTGTGGGGGGTTGGTTTAATTTTTTGTTGATTTTCCAGTTCTTTAAGGTGTAATGAAAGTTGGTGTATTCGGAATTTTTCAATTTTTTTGAGTGGGGCTTGGATGGCTATGAATTTCCCCCTTAGGACGGCCTTTGCTGTATCCCATTGGTTTTGGATCGAAGTATCTTCATTCTCATTGGTTTCTATGAAGTGTTTCAGTTCTTCTTTGATTTCTTGGTTGATCCACATATTCCTGAGTAGGCTCGTCTTTAGCTTCCAAGTGTTTGATTTTCTCCTGAACTTTTTTATGGTGGTTGAGTTCCAGTTTCATGGCATTGTGGTCAGAGAATATGCAGGGAATAATTTCAATCTTCTGGTATCGGTTGAGCCCTGATTTGTGACCTAGTATGTGGTCTATTCTGGAGAAAGTTCCATCTGCACTCGAGAAGAATGAGTATTCTGCTGTTTTAGGGTGAAATGTTCTGAATATATCTATGAGATCCAGCTGGTCCATTGTGTCATTCAAGGCTCTTGATTCTTTGCTGATTTTCTGTTTAGATGATCTGTCCATTGCTGAGAGTGGTGTGTTAAGATCTCCTACGATTAGTGTATTTGCATCTATATGAGTCTTTATTTTGTTTAACAGTTGGCTTATGTAGTTGGCTGCTCCCATGTTAGGAGCATAAATATTTACAATTATTAGATCTTCTTGATGTATAGACCCTTTAAGAATGATGTAGTGTCCTTCTGTGTCTTTGACTTCAGTCTTTAGACTAAAATCCAATTTGTCTGATATGAGAATTGCTACCCCAGCTTTCTTTTGGGGTCCATTGGCATGAAAGATGGTCTTCCATCCCCTCACTTTCAATCTGGAAGTGTCTTTTGATTCAAGATGAGTCTCTTGTAGACAGCATATGGATGGGTGCTGTCGTTTTATCCAGTCTGCAACCCTGTGTCTTTTTATTGGAGCATTTAGGCCGTTCACATTGAGGGTGATTATTGATAGATATGTTTGTATTGACATCATGTTGCCTATGGAGTTCATGTTTCCATAAGTTACCTCTGTATATTTCTGTTTTGTGTCGCTCTTGGGTTCGTTTCTCCTCTAAATAACCCCTCTTAGTATTTCTTTTAGTGCTGGCTTGGTGGTTGCATAATCTTTTAGACCTTGGCGGTCTTGGAAGCTCTTTATTTCTCCTTCCATTTTGAATGTCAACCTTGCTGGATACATTATCCTTGGTTGCATATTCTTGTCTTGTAACTTCCTGAATATGTCTTGCCAGCCCTTTCTGGCTTGCCAGGTTTCTGGGGAAAGGTCTGACGTTATTCTGATGGTCTTCCCTCCATAGGTAAGGGATCACTTTCCCCTAGCTGCCCTTAAGACATATTTTTTGGTTTTATGATTCAAGAATTTTACTATTATGTGCCTGGAAGTTTTTCTGTTCTCATTGATTTTGGGGGGTGTCCTCTCTACTTCTAGGACGTGAACATTTGTTTCATTCCTCAGATTTGGGAAATTTTCATCCATGATTTGTTCAACAATATTTTCGAGGCTTCTCTCTCTCTCAATTCCTTCAGGGATTTCAATGATTCTGATATTGGAGTGTTTCATGGCATCATTCATTTCCCTTATTCTATTTTCATGGGATTTTAGCTGTTTGCTCCAAGACTTCTCTTGCTCCTCCTCCTTAATACATCTGTCTTCTAAATCACAGATGCGATCTTCAGCTTCACTTACTGTGGCTGTTAGCATATTTAAATTAGATTGCATCTCATCTAAAGCCTTTCTAACCTCAGCTTTCACTTCTGTTACTATGGTTTCCACTTTGAGACTAATGTTCTTTTCTAAATTGACTATTGCTTGGACTATTGCTGCCCTGAATTCCGTATCTGTCATATTGTTTATGTTCATTTCCAGTAATTCTGTGACCGAGGTTGCAGTCTCAGGGTTCTTCTTCTGTTGGGTGTTCCTTCTCCGAGTCATTGTGGCGAGGAGTGGTTGAGGGGGTGTATGGCTAGATATATCAGCCACTATTTAGGTGGATTGGTCGTTGGAAGGTTTTGGAGCAACCAGAGTTCACTAACGAAAAGGGAGGAGAAAGAAAAAAGAAAAAGGAAGAGAGGAAGCAAGAAAAGAATCCCCTGCCAGAGCGGGCCCGGTGATAGGATTTATATGGTGCAAAACTGTTACAGGGTAAAGAAAAGGGCTATCAAGGGTAAATGAAGAGATCAAAAAGCAAAGTCCAACCTATATGACCCCCAAGACCAGTATTTATATAATATAAAAGCAAAGACAATTACACAGATACACTGACAAACTAGAGTGGTAAGGTGAGGGCAGACACTCCTTGTGGGCAAGGAATGCGTTTCAGACGCTCCCGAGTTTGTCTTGTTGTTATTGTTGGAGGAGCCCACTTTCAAAAGATTTAGGGGGCTTAGAACCAATTGTATATAGGGGTAGTATTGAATAGGGATGTGGGATTGGCTTGAAGCTTGTATCTACATGTACACGTAAAAGAGAGAATAAAGGAAAGAGGAGAGAAGAAAGGGAAAAATGGAGGGAGCAAATAGAGAAACAAGAGGCAACAACAAAAGCAGAAGATACAGGGGTGTGTTTGAAAAAATTTCAGGGTATAAAAGAGAAAAAAATAATAAAAAAATAAAAATAAATAAAAAAATAAAAAATAAAAAATATTATGGGGTGTTGTATTGGGTATCATGTTGTGATAACAAAGGGGCTTTTGGTACTTGTAGTCCGTGCCAGGAGTTTAATACATTGCCTTTCCCCGGATTTGGGGTTTTGCATTGGAATGTTGTCCTCCTGAGCTTCTGACTTGCTTTCTGGGGGCAGGGCGTGCCATTCCGTTTCAGTCTGTAGGAGCAAGATGTCTGTGCCCAGACATCCCTCCCAGAGAGAGCCTCTACACAGAAAGGGGCTCTTTCCAGCCTCCCGGTTTGCAGTCTGTCACAACCGGGCTGGTGCAGAGGTTGTATTGATTTCTGCCCCCGCCCCTGCTTGTTGTTTCACTCCTGCACCTCAAAGCCACAACTCCTTTTGGATCGCGCGACTTTGTCTGTGCCCTGGGATGCGCGGCCTCTCTGGTCCCACGCAAGTCTGTAAAAGCGCCTTCCCTTTTTGCCGATGTTCCTGATGTTCCTTGTCTCTCGTGGCGGTCCAGAAGTGGGAAATATCACATTTCAGGCTGATTTCATGGGTGTTCCCGGTGGTCTTGTAGTGTTTTTTTGATGGAATTCAGCTCTCTTCAGGGAGCTCCCGGAAATGTGGTCACCTGGCCTTTTGCCATCTTGACCCCTCTTAAATTGTATTTCTATGCACTAACAATGCCTAATCTTGAGGTGGGGAGATTATCCTGGACTCTTCCCTGGTTATCAATGTAATCACAAGGGTCTGCCATTTCTTTGGATTTCCAGAGAGGGAAGAATATGTTCACTTTCTTGGATAGGGGGACAAAGTCAACTCTCCTATTTCACCGGAACAGAACTGCTCCCTTCCTCGAGGATGCAGGAGCAGAATCCTAGGAGACTCCCCCAAAACCGGCTCCTTGCTATGGCAGGAGAGCTCAACAACCTCCCACTGCCCAAAAGCAGCTCTGGGGAGTAACGAGTTCACTGAACATGAGTCCAGAATTGTACCGTATCCCTAGGAAAAATTGCCACAAAGCCGCAATAGCGAAGCAGCAGGTGTTCTAGAGCCAAGGGATGGAGGCAGGAGTACTTTGAAGATCTTGCGTGTATGTTATTTTGAGAAAACTAAAGACTAGGTAAAGACTTATTTAAAATAGTCTGTGGAAATTATATGTAGAAAAATACATAAAATAATAAGCTTAATTTCAAGATTAAATAAATGCTTAAACATACATAGAATTCCTTAAAGTTATTGCCTCCTTTTTTTTTAAAATTTTTGTTTAAATTTCAGTTAGCTAACATAGTGTTATATTAGTTTCAGGTGTACATTATAGTGATTCAATTATCCACAAGTGTATTCCTTAGTCCCCATCTATTTAACCCATCCCCCCACCCTCTTCCTCTCTGGTAACCATCAGTTTTGTATAATTAAGAGTCTGTTTCTTGATTTATCTCTCTCTCTCTTAGTTTCTCCCTTTGCTTATTTGTTTTATACCACATCCCCTTTATCCATGGACACATGGGCTGCTTCCATATCTTAGCTATTGTAAAATAACACTTCTATAAATATAGGGGTACATGTGTCCCTTTGAATTAGTGTTTTTGTATTCTTTGAGTTAAATACCAGTAGTGCAATTGGTGGATCATAAGGTAGTTCTATTTTTAATTTTTTGAGGACCCTCCACACTGTTTTCCACTGTAGCTGCACCATTTAAATGTTTGCATTCCCACCAACAGTGCAAGAATATTCCTTCTTCTCTGCATCCTTGCCAACACTGTCTGTTTTTTTTATTTTATCCATTCTGACAGGTGTGAGGTTGCCACCCCCTTGTTGATGTTAATTGTAACTATTTGGAAAATTACCACATGTTTTACTCTTGATTCCAGCAGGTTTGCATGTTCTTTAACTTCAGTAGTAATGAGAAAATTACACTTGGATAATTTGGGATAAACAACACAAGAGGGGAGATTATATTCCTATTTGCAAAATGGGAAAAAATCAGGCTCAAAAGATTAAGTAACTTGTTGAAAGTCATACACTAAGTAAGTGGTGGACCTGGGACAGTTGTCCAAGTCCATCTATGGTCTCCATCTAAGTTATCTATAGTATTTCTCTCTCCCTTTCCTAGAATGCACATGTTTTAATACCCAACCCTTTATCAGAAAATGGTGTGATTCTTTGTTTATGTTCAATATTTTATTTATTTATTTGACAGAGAGAAACACAGCTAGAGAGAGAACGCAAGCAGGGGGAGTGAGAGAGAAAGAAGCAGGCTTCCCGCTGAGCAGGGAGCCTAATGCCAGGCTTGATTCTGGGACTCCTGGATCATGACCTGAGCTGAAGGCTGATGCTCAACAACTGAGCCACCCAGGTGCCCCTGGTGTGATTCTTTTACTGGGTTCAGGAACCAAAATTATTATTGAGTGCACAAGGAAAGTTGAAAAAAATCATCCCATTCTTTTAAGGGATCACAAATTCCTAAAACAATAAAAATGTTATTTAGAAGCTAGAAGAAAATATAGAAATCTTGCAAATGTATTTAATAGAGTTTAGCCCCTGATTCCAAAACCTGGAAGAGATAGTATGCTACACACAAAGAGAAATATGGATCTATTTTACATATTAACATAGATTAAATATTTTATCAATAAAGTTTGAATAAAATTCAACAGTATATAAAAATCTACCATTCCTTAGTTTTTTCCTAGTCATGAGAGCATGGTGTAATATTAAGAATATTTTAACATTTTAATAATCCGTTATATCCATTATATCCAAAGGGAAAGTGCTGAGCAAAGAGTTCAATAAATTCAAACTGCAGTTTTTCTTAGTTCTTGTTTAGTTCTTAACCTGTCATCAGCTTACAGAATTTTGTAAAAATTCTCCACTACTACACTTGTGGAATTCCTTATCTAAAAGTCTTGGGACTAAATAATTCAGAATTCATATACTATACATTACATAATATCCATAGCAGGGTCTGTAGCAATACTACTCAATCTAATACAACAATACTTCTGCAGTGAAACATATAAATAATCACTCCAAGATATATAAAGATTGCAAAGAGCCTCATGTCAGTTTATGTCAAATTTCATGGGCAAATGAATCAGGAAAATTAAGTTCAGTTTTCAAAGCATTTTCAATTCTAATATTGCCTATACGGGATTTTGAGTCTGAAGTATATGTCAGTTCTTCTTGCCTTTTATGAGGTTTTTTCTTTTACATTAGCTTTTATTTGTCATTGAAGTAGAACATGTAAAAAGAAGAGCGCATAAATTATAAGAGGCAACAACTTTATGACATTTTACAAAGTGAAAACATGGAGATACATGCACCTTGATATTTATAGTAACATTATGGACAATAACCAAACTATGGAGAGACCCCAAATGCCCATCAACTGATGAATGGATAAAGAAGATGTAGTACACACAGAAAATAGAATGCTATTCAGTCATCAAAAATGAAATCTTGCATTTGCAAGGACATGGATGGAGCTAGAATGTATTATGTTAGGTGAAATGAGACAGTCAGAGAAAGACAAATACCATATGATTTCACTCATGTGAAATTTAAGAAAGAATATAGTTGAACATATGGGAAGAGGGAAATGAAAAAAAAGAGAGGGAAACAAAGCATAAGAGACTGTTAATGATAGAGAACAGACTGAGGGTTGATGAAGGGAAGTGGGTCGAGGATAGGCTAGATGGGTATTAAGGAGGGCACTTGTTATGATAAGCATTAATTGTTGTATTTAAGTGATGAATCACTGAATTCTACTCCAGAAACCAATATTGCATTTTATGTTAACTACCTAGAATTTAAATTTAAAAAATAATAACATATTATTATAAGAAAACAAAGTGAAAATATGAATCACCAAGAGTAAGATATGGAACATTACTGGCACCCCCAGAAACCTATATTATGCCACCATCTAGTCATTACACCTGACTTAACCTCTATTCTGATCTAATGTCACTATATATTCATTTTGCCTGGTTTTTAAACCTTATACAAACAGAATTATTGTGTACCTTTTTATGATTGGTTTCCTTCACTTAATACTCTGATTTGGGGATCTGTTTATATATATTTGCTGTATATGGGGATATTTGTTTGCTTCCTATCTGTGTGGTATTCCCTACTCTGAGTATACCACACTGTATTTATTCACTTAGCTGTTGATAGATATTCAGATAGTTTCTAGTGCCTGACTATCATCAACAATGATGCCGTGAACGGTTTTTTTCAGGCGTTTTGGAGAACATGTTTGCCCTTCTGTTTGCTATATACATGGATTGTGTGGTAGCCAGAATTTGGTGATGATGCCAAGTGACTCTTGTCTTTGCACAGCCTCCTCCTATTGGGTATAAATGGAACCTGTGGACATGATGAGATATCATCTCTCATCATTCCTATGATGATGTGAAATTATATAAAGGATTTTGCAGATGTAATTAAGACCACAGATCAGCTAATTTTAAGATTGGGAGATTGTTTGGGGTGGGCCAGACCTAATCAGGGGAACACTTACAAGGGCCTAGGCCCCTCCCGAAAGAGAGATTTGAGGCATGAGAGAGCATGTTCAGGGGGCCACATGGTGAGCTACTGAAGGCAGCCTCTAGGAGATGAGTGCTGTCCCCAGCTGACAGCCAGTGAGAGAAAGGGGCCTCCGTCCTCCAGCAACCTGGAACTGAATTCAGCTGACAACATGGATGTATTTGGAAGGGCCTCTTCCCAAAAGCCTCCAGAAAGGGGCACAGCAAGCCCCTGCCATCTCACCCTGTGAGACCTGGAGCAGGAAAGCCAGTCATACTGGGCACAGACTTCTGACCTGCACAACTGTGAGCTAATAAATGGGGGTTGATTTAAGCTGTTAGGAGCGTGGTCATTTATTCCACATCAATAGGAAGGTAAAACAGATTTCGGTACCTGAATGTGGGGTACCGCCACTGCAAACAGCTAAAGATGTAAGCGTGGCTTTGGGGCAGTGGGTGAGGGTGAGGTAGTCAAGGAGGGCTGGAGGAATTTTGAGGTGTACGCTAGAGAAAGCCTAAGTGGCCTTAGAGAAAACCCTGATTGGGCGCCTGGCTAGCTCAGTCCGTTAAGGGTCTGCCTTCGCTCAGGTCATGATCTTGGGGTCCTCCCATGGAGTCTGGTAGATGGCTTCCTCCTCAGGAGGGAGTCTGCTTCTCTCTCTCCCTCTGTCCCTCCCCCAACTCATGCTCACACTCCACTCTCCCCGCCCCCCCCACAAATAAATAAATACAATCTTTAGAAAAGAAAAGAAAAATAAGAAAAAAGAAAAGGCCTCGGGCAGACCATTAGTAGAAATCTGCTAAATTTCCAAACAGCACTGGGACTCTTAATTCCTCGTTGCCTTCCATTCCCATCCCTCTCACCCCCATATTAAATCAGAATATTATAGGTGTTACCCGTGCCTGTCCCAGCATTGTGTATTGGGGTAAGATAGTGTGTCACTTTAGTGTCACTGGTGTCAGTTGGAAAGGAATTGTGCCCTGGGAGTTGTACTGCATGGATTTTACCCAGAAACCTCATCCATGCCTGATTTAGATGACGGAGATGAGATTCTGGATTGGGCTGATGAGATTTCAGTGAGCATTTGGAATTGAGCTGATGCCATACTACTGGGAGAAATTTGGAGACTGTAGAATGGGGTGAATGAATTTTATATATGGGACAGACTGGATCCCTGAGGGCCATAGGGTAGACTGTGGTAGGCAGAATTCTAGGATGATTCCTAATGACCTTCTACCTGTGTGAGTGTGCACTTCCAGAGAGACTCATCTGTGTGTGGGTGTTCAGAGGGATCAATATGGCAAGGAACTGTGAGAAATCTCTAGGAGATAAAAGTGGAACTAAATTCTGTCAATGCCTTGAATGAGCTAGGAAATGTATTCTTCCAAAGAGCCCCCAGAAAGAAACAGCCCAGTTGTCTTAAATCGGCTTGGGCTGCTATAACAAAATGTCATATGCTGGGTGGCTTAAATAAGAAGCACTTATTTTTCATGGTTCTAGGGGCTGGCAAGTCCAAAATCAAGGATAAAGGCCCACTTCCTGGTTTGCAGATGGCCACCTTCTTGCTGTACCCTCACAGGCTATATTCTTTGCATCTCCTTATAAGGGCACCAGTCCCATCAGGGGGCCACACCTTCATGATCTCATCCAAACCCATTTGCCTTCCGAAGGCTTCACCTCCAAATACCATCACAATGGGAATTAGGGTTTCAACTTGCAGATTTTAGGGAGACACAAACATTTAGTCTGTAGCATTGGACAGCTGATTTCTTAAGCTGATTTCACCCTGTGAGACCCTGTGAGCATAGAACTCAGCCATACCATGCATGAACTTTTTTTTTAAGGTTTTTATTTATTTGAGAGAGAGTGAGTGAGTGAGTGAGTGAGAGCATGAGAGGGGAGAAGGTCAGAGGGAGAAGCAGACTCCCTGCGGAGCTGGGAGCCTGATGTGGGACTCCATCCTGGGACTCCAGGATCATGACCTGAGCTGAAGGTAGTGGCTTTAACCAACTGAGCCACCCAGGCGCCCCCATGCATGAACTTTTGAAACTACAGCACTGTCAGCTAAAAATGGACATTGTTTTAAGCCACTATGGTTGTGGTAATTTAGTATGCAGAAATAGAAAACTAATACAGATGGAGTTGCTGGGTTCCAGAACATGCATAAATTCAGCTTTGAAACTGCCAAGCAGTTTTGCCCACAGTAGTACCAACTGACACTCCCACCAGCAGTTAGAATTACAGTTTCTATTTTCTCCAACTGTTGATATTGTTAGAGATTTGGGGTATTCTGGGAGATGTTTACAGATATTTCATAATTTCAATTTGCATATCCTTGATGACTGAGTTTGGACAATCTTTTATTTGCTTTTGGTCAGTTGGATGCCCCATTTTGTGCGATGCCTATTAAAATATTGTGCTGATGTTTAGTTGTACTTAACTTTTTCTTCTTCTTCACGTATTTTCTTCTGTATATAAGGTATTTGTTGGATGTGTGTGGTGAGACTCTGTGTGTGTGTGTGTGTGTGTGTGTAGTCTTATGGAATTAGTTTTTGTGTATGATGTAAGTTAGGGGCCAAATTAACTTTTTTCATGGGGATGGATATCCAGTTAGTCCATCTCCACTGACTTAAATGACTATCCTTTTCCTCAAGCACTGCATTGGTACCTTTGTTGTAAATCCGGTCACCATATATATGTGACCACGTGTGTCTGTGGGCTTTGTTGCATCATTTTATTTGTGTACAAAAATCACATTACCTTAATTATTATGCCTTTACAGTTGGCCATGCAATCTGGCTGCAAAAATCCTTCAAATTTCTTCTTGATGGCTTTGGCTGTTCTTAGATCTTTGATATCCAAATATATTTTGGATTCAGTTTACCAATTCCCATTTACAAAAAAAAAAAAAAAAACAAAAAAACAAACAACTGGGATTTCAACTGGGATTATTTTGAATCCTTTGATCATTTTAATAAAAAATCTCTTTAATGTTCTTGTCTTCTAATCCATAAGCATAATGTATCTCTGATTTACCTAGGTCTTCTTTAATTTCTCTCAGAAGTGTTTTAATTTCTCTACTTTAATTTCTCTCAGAATGTAGATTTTTGGGCAAGGTCTTGTGATTTATTTTATTAGATTTGTCCCTGAGCATTTGATGTTTTCTGATTCTATAGTAAAAGGCATTTAACATTTTTTCTTCATAATTTTTGATACTAATATGTAGAAATATAACTCAATTTTGTAATATTGATATCAAACTAAATTCACTTATTCTAACATGATATATATATTTGCTTTAAGTAATTTTATGTAAACAATTTATACCTCTTTTTTATTATTTTTTTAAAACATTTTACTTATTAATTTGACAGAGAAACACAGATAGAGAGGGAACACAAGCAGGGGTAGTCAGAGAGGGAGAAGCAGGCCTCCTCCCCAGCAGGGAGCCTGATGTGGGGCTCGATCCTGGGACTCCAGGATCATGACCTGAGCCAAGGCAGACGCTTAATGACTGAGCCACCCAAACACCCCAATATCACTTTCATTTTTTAAGAGCTGAGAAAACTTTCCCCCAAAGGCCCCAAGGCATTTTACATTTATTATATCTTATAAACTAGAACTAGGAAATGTCCATTCACAAACCAGTCACTGGAATGGTAATGAGATTACTCTGACCTTGTTAGTCAAACGTACTGCCTTTTATGTATTAGATACAATACATTATGATTATGATGCTCAAAATTTTTCCTTCTTAAACAAATATATAAATGCTTAGAAATTAATGTTTTGACTAGAGGTTGAGAATCGGGTGACAGATGATGATGAATTGGTATTTGTAAAATATACCTCCATGTAAATGGGTTGAAATTAAAATTCTTAAGTTTTACCATTTCTTAAGCAATGACTAGAATATTTCATGTGAAAAACATCTGTTGCTTGTTGAATTTTTTAAAAGAATTAATTTCAAAAAGCATCCCTTTTGCTGTTTAAAAAGCACAAGATCATCATAGAAAATTTAACAACTACATATATCAAATTTTTAAAAATAGTTATCACTGGAAGGATTGTGATTTAAATTTTGTCTTGGACTTTTTGGAGTTATCTAAATGCTCTGTGGCAGACTTTGTCAAACTTGACAGCTTTGGCATTTTGTGTCAGGGCTCTTCTATGCATTGAAGTAACAGAGAGTATCCCTGGCCCCTACATACTCGATGCTGGTAGCACTTCTCCCTCTCTCCCTATCTTTGACATTTTCAAAACTCCCCTCACAAGGGCCAAAATGCCCCTGGTTAAGAATTGAACTATAGTGAATGAAATTCTAATATATGTAGATCTTTGATATCCAAATATATTTTGGATTCAGTTTACCAATTCCCATTTACAAAAAAAAAAACAAAAAAAAACAACTGGGATTGTTTTATATCTACAGCTAGGTAGATATAAAAATACACACATATAAATATAGATCAGCAGATAGAGAATATCATGTCCTTTTTGTGTATAATAGATATGATCCCATGGTATTAAAGTTTTTTTTTCAAAAACATCCTGTAAAAGCTGCATGTTTATTCTATGGACATCCAATATCCTATTGGAATGTGAGATTGCTTCAGATTAGTTAAAATAAATGACACTATAATAATTACTTTTGGGCATATAACATTGTGGCTATATGAGTATTTCTTCAGAATTAATCCTCGGAAGAGAAACTGCAACATCAAATGGCCATGTTTAAGACATTTAATTTTTTTAAGATTTTTTTAAGAGAGAGTTCAGGGGAAGGGGAAGGGCAGAGGGAATGAGAGAATCTCAAGCAAACTCTGCTGAGTGTAGAGCCCAACGTGGGGCTTGAGCCTAAGACCCTGAGATCATGAACTGAGCTGAAACCAATACTCAGGCACTTAATAAACTGAGCCATCCAGGAGCCCCTAAGACTTCTATATGTATCATCAACCTTTCCATCAGGAAAAATGCTAGGTATTTATAACCCCATCCAGTAGTATAAAAGATAGATTTTTTTACAACAGCTTAAAACCTAATTAAACATTAAAATTGCTTTAAAAGTGCAAATAGCTGTACTTTTTTCTGAGTATAAGAGTTATGTATGGTCATTGAAAACATTCAGAAGATAAAGTATGGGAGAATAAAACTCATCCTTCCAGATATTTTTTTCTATGAGCACACACATACACATACACTATCTCTAAACAGGAGCACAAGAAAAGAAAAAGGAGAAGGCACTGAAGACACACCAGTGGAGTTAAAGAAGGGAACTTAGGGACTTCCTTAGCATAAAATTTGAGATCTTTAGAGAAGATTATATATGTCTCCATAATATAATTACATATATATATAAAATATATATCATATATACCATATATGAGATAAATAATATATATTATGTATAGTATATATATCACCTAAACGCTATATATATTATATATCCATTATATGTTGCATGATTCCTTTATACTTATTTTTTCCTGTGTGTGTATATATGTGTATGTGTGTATGTGTGTCTATATATATCATATATATACATATCATATATGATATATATAGACACACATACACACACTATATATATATATATCATATATATATGATATAGATATATATCCTTCAAAGAAAACAAGGCTAGATGGGAACATTTTAGTTATTACTAAGTTAAGGATCATTACTGGGTGGCTCAGTTGGTTAGCATCTGCCTTCAGCTCAGGTCATGATCCTGGGGCCTTGGGTTTGAGTCCTGAATCAGGTTCCCTGCTCAGTGGGGAGTGTGCTTCTCTCCCTCTCCCTCCGCTGCTCTTTTTCTCTCTTTCAAGTAAATAAATAATCTTTTTCAAAAAGTTAAGGATTATGACTAAGGCCCTGAGATCCCAGAAAGGAGAAAAGGAAATAGAGAGTAAATTGAAATGACTCCCAAGAGGAAACTGAATCCATGAAACTAGTGAAAGGTGACCTATAGAATTGAGAGAATGGCTTCAGTATAAGTTGGAGTTCATAACCCTAAATAACTAGGACAAGTACAGAGGGTATAGTGGCCAACATGGTCAGAATAGGATCACCAATTCCCACTGTGTTCCCAATCTGCAAGTCTTCCCTTTTCAGGAAGTGGCACGAATGTCTGACCAGATACTATGGCCAAAATTCAGGAGTCATCACTGATTACTGTCATTCCCTCATCATCTCACATTTAAGTTTCCCAGCTGGGGCCTCAGATAATGACATTGTAGAACAGAAATGAGCCATTCCTGCTCTACCCTCATTGAATTCCAGCTTTATAAACTCCATGAACATAATTTAATGGATGTTGCTCCACAACACTATAATATATATATATATATATATATATATATATATATATATATATATATACAGAATGATAGATGACCAGAACACATTTAAGTCCATCCTGTACTTCATCATTATTGCATTTTCCACATTTTCTTCAATTCCCATTTCATCTTTCATAACCTTATGTTCTGTATTTCATTCCAAATTTCATTCCATCTTTTAATGGTATTTTAAAATTTATAGTGTGTATTCCATAGTCCATGTATTTCAGACCATTGCATATTTTATTCCATTTGTAGTTTTTCCTATTTCAACTTCAATTTCCTTCTATTCACTATTTTGCACAATTTTTTATATATTTTTCTTGTTATCTCTTTTATTCTATGTGCCATTAGATGCTTATTTCTGTTATGCATTTCATTCCTTTTCCCATTATATTTCTTTTTAAAAAAAATATTTTATTTATTTGACAGAGAGAAACACAGCCAGAGAGGGAACACAAGCAGGGGGAGTGAGAGAGGGAAATGCAGGCTTCCTGCCGAGCAGGGAGCCCGATGTGGGACTTGATCCCGCGTCTCCAGGATCATGACCTGAGCCGAAGGCAGTCGCTTAACCAACTGAGCCACCCAGGCACCCCTTCCCATTATATTTCATTCCATTTCCATACCATTCGATTTCCCATTTCACCTCCACTGCAATCAGTCTCCACTTCATCCCATTCTGCATTCCCTTTCAAATCCATTTTTCATTCCACATTATTTAACATTCCAAAGACCATTCCATTCTGAGTTGGGTTTCAGTCCAGTTATTCATCCACCCCACTAAGTATCCCATTCCATTCTGCCAAAATTGCTGTAACAGCAACTTTCAAGAGAACCAGTTACCCATATTTTTATCAAAGAATCACAGATGTGCATAGTCTGTATCAAAATTTTCTAGGAATTTATCCACAGTAAGGTCATATTTGAAAATATGAGTAATTTTTAGCAAAAAGGGTATGTCTCACATTGATGTGTTTATAAAAAGTTGGAAATAACGTGTTGATCAATACAGCAATGATTGAAAACATAAGCTTCCTTGTTAAAAGGAGTATTTTGTAGTTACACTGGCCTTGTGGAAACATATTTATTGATATGGGAAGTGTGTTTTCTAGAACCAAAAAACAGGTTACAAAATAGTACATATGCATAGATAATTCCATTTTATCAAAAAACAGAACTATGAATTATTTAAGAATTGCCATTCTACCAAAAATAAACATTTCTAATATTTGCCCCATGGGTAAGTGGGAATTGTTCTAGTTTTACTAGGTGAGGTTCTATTTACTTTTCTGTTTTGGGTTCTGAGCATGCAACATGCAGTAAATAATGGCTTTTTAAATTATGACTCTAAGTTAGTGTCAAAATATTAAACTTTAAGTCTGCATCATAGCAGAGAACTGTAGCCAAGAACGGAGACTGGGTCAAATAAATTAATATACATTCATCAGTGGATTACTATGCAGCCCACACAAATGATGGTGTATATTTAAGGACAGCGTTATCCTTAATTCAGGGCAATGCCAGCCCGTGCCTCAGGAGATAAGGGAGAGGGAAGCATGTTACTTCAAAATCCCCCTCTGAAACATGGCAGCAGTGCTGAACATCTGGAGCCAAGACAGTGAGTGCCCCATCCATTTTCTTGATTTCAGGCCACTTTTAAGACTCCAGTGCAAGGGTCATCCAGATGCAGGGAGGAGTTCTGGGACAGTCTCTTCTGGAGTCATACATAGGCCCAGGGTCCTGCTGGGATTCCAGGAGGGATGCCCAGCTCAGAGGGATCTCCTGTTGGCCAGCGTGGTGTTTCTTTCAAGCCACTGCTTAAGTTTCACCACCAGAGTGGTGCTGACAAGCTAAACTGATTTGGGGTGACTCAAACTGTTTATAGAGACAGCATTGCCACCCCTTCCCTCCCTCAAAACACGCACTCACTCACTCACAGGGGCCCAGGTATGGATGGGGAATTCACATCGTGGACCTGGCAGCAGCAGCCCTCAGAACAGTGGAGCATACGGTCTGCTCTGGCGCCAGGCGGAGCTAGGTTGGCTCGCTCCCTTTAAGACGAGAGTCATGTGACAACCAGCCGACCAATCAGAAGTGAAGATCCGACCAGGACACGCCCATCCTCCTCACCCAGCTCTACTCAGGCGGTGTCGGCAGCCACGCTCTCGCTTCTCTGAGAGAGAATCCAGCATTATGGCCACCCCGTCTTCTGACGAGAAGTCGCAGCAGTTACCACAGGGTGAGATGCCCACAGGGCCGAAGAACGAGGTCGCCCCTGCTCCCGACGACGCCCATGGGGTTGGCAACCCAGATCCCAGTGCCTCGGTCCCCTCGGTCTTGAGCGTTCTTTCTCCATCGGGTGGTGGCGCCCCACATAGCGGCACAGCTGGTTCCTCTGCCTCCGCCTTGGCTGCCGTCGGCGCCATTTCCGTAAATGGTGAGGGCCCGGAGCTGCCCTCCATGGCCCATGTGCAGGAGAGGGAGGGTGGTGACCTCCAGGGCGGCCGCAGTCCCCACGGCGAGCTGAGATGTGTGGTGCCCGGGACGGGCCAAGGTCTCCAGGCCTCACACGCGGGCGGCGTGGCCGCCATGGTGCAATCCACGACGGGAGTTGGCCAGGCCAGCGGGCCTCCGACCCTGCCCACGAGCCCAGGGAAGGGCCGTGGGAGAAAGCAGCCTGGCTGTGAGGAAGCTGCTCAAGCTCAGAAGGCTCCAGGGCAGTGCTGTCTGTTTCCTGGGCTTCCTACGCCTCAGTGCCCCGTGCCTTTGCCGCCATCTTCTCCGGGATCTCAGCCCAGCGGCCGCCGCAGTTCTCAGGCTTCTCCGTGGGGTCAGGCATCCCAGCAAGGCCCTGGCCCCCGAAGTCAGGCCCGAGCAGCAGGCCCAGCTCTCCGCAGTCAAGCAGTGAGGCCAGGCCCTGCCTTAAGTGGCGAGGCCACCCCGCCAGCCACCGCCTTCTGTGGTCATCCTTCTGGGTTGGGCTCTGCTATTCGCAGCCGTGCATCTGCACCAGACCCTGCTCGTCGCCCTGGTGTACCCGGGCCAGGCCCTGCTCATCGCCTTGGTGCCTCCGCGTCAGGCCCTGCTCTCGGTCGCCGCCATGTGCCTGTGTTGGGCTCTGCTCTCCGCAGCCACAGCCGCGGCCGCGCTTCCACGCCGGGCCCAGCCCGCAGCAGCCGCAGCCGAAGCCGCGATTCCGCCCCGGGCCCAGCTCTCCGCAGCCGTGGCCATGCTTCCACGCTGGGCCCAGCTCCCCGCAGCCGTGGCCGTGTTTCCTCGCCCGGTCCAGCTCTTCGCATCCGTGGCCGCGCATTTGCGCGGGGCCCAGCTCTCCACCGCCGTGCATCTGCGCCGGGTCCTGTTTACCGCAACCGTGCATCCATGCCGGGTCCAGCTTACCGCAACCGTGCTTCCAGTAGCCGTGCATCTGGGTCAGGCCCTGCTCTCAATAACCACGCCAGCCCACCAGGCCCTGCTCTCCACAGCCGTCCATCCGGGTCAGGCCCTGCCCTCCGAAGCCGAGCCAACCCGACAGGCCCTGCCCTCCGCAACGGCTGCTCAACTCCAGGCTTTGTTCTCCGGAGCCGCACCATCCAAAGGCCATCCCCTAGAAGCCGCGCCTCTAGGCCAGTTCCTACTGGCCTGAGTCCTTCTACTTCCCCTGGGGTAGCCTTACGAAGGCTGGTCTGCGAGAGCAGCTTAAGCTCTCCTAATCCTGAGGTCCCAAGCGTTGATGCCCAGCCCCGTTGGCATGCAGTCCGTATGCGTGCCTCCTCTCCCTCACCTCCTGGTAGGCTCTTTCCTTTCCTGGGGCAGTGTGGTGAGAGCTCCTCCTCTTCCTCTTCCACCTCCTCCTCCAGGTCTCCTGGCCAGAGCCCCTCCTCTTCCTCCTCCTCCACCACTTCTTCCTCTTCCTCTTCTTCCTACTCCTCCTCCACTAATTTTTCTGGCCAGAGCACCTCTTCCCCTAAGTTTAGTGGTTTGGGCTCCATCTCCACTCCTAGTCCTGCGAGCCTGAGGCGTGCCTTGCTGCCAGAGCTTGATGCCCTGAGCCCTCTTTCTCCAGGAGAAGAGGCTGAAACAGGAAGCATGCCTTCCTCCCCTACACCTCCAGTGGTATAACAACCACAGAAGGAATTAGCAGGCACCCACTGATCTGAAAGGGGTGCCTGATCTGCAATTAACCTGTGAGGTTTACAAGTGTTCTAGCTATTAGACAACATAATGAGAAATTTTGATGCTTTTGTTTGGAGAGGCAGTTTTAAAGCCTCTTTTTTCCCATAACTTCTACCTAGCACTTACTTGCTATTGGCCCCTGATTCCAGGCCCACATTTTCCTGAAAAAGGCCTGCCTTTGCCCCTGAGTTGAGATTTTTTTTTCCATGTTACCTTTGTATAATGAAATTTTTGAATGAATAAAATAAAAATGTTAACTTCATTTTTAAGATGTAGTGTTTTCTTTTATTGTCCAAAAAAACGGTTAATCCTACATCTGATTTAGAGGATTAAAGAAAGTTATTAGCATGCTAGCTGAGTTCCTTGGAAGAGAGAGGGAATAAAATACTGTTCCTGCAATCATTTATTTTTACTATCCAAAATGGAATTTTGTCCAGGAAATTCCCATTTATGTGGTATATACTCTTAGGTGATTTGCAAATTTAGACAAGAAAAGGAGCAGGGTTCAGCCCAAGAAGGGGTGAAGGAGATATTCAGGGTCAGGAAAGAGAACATGACTCTGTGTGTATGCTGGGGGGAATATTTTGTTTCCAGATGGGAGTAGGGAGTGCTGGAAGGAAGGAGGAGAACAGCAGGAGTCAGGAGTACCAAGGGGGGAAGTCTCAGTTTCTAGAGGAGGAAAAAAATTATGTGTTGGGAAAGAGGACTCCTGAGGTCTGTGTGGGGGAGAGGAAATTCTGGGAGGATGATTCAAGTTTAATGATATCAAAATGGTCAGATTTTTAGTGAAAAAATGTGTTAATGGATAATCGCATTTAAAAAATTAATTGTGACTAAATTTGTGAGCAGGTTTGTAAGGGTGAGTGTGTGTGTATAGACATATTTGGAGAGAACTGGATGGGCATGCATCAACATTCTGTGAACAGGATATATACATTTTTTTGGAATAAATGATGATATGGTCTTTTATGTGCTACATTTTACACTTCAATATATTGCTAGTTCTGTAAAGAAACTCAGCTGTTTTTTAGGCAGTTGTGGAAACACCGTGGGAGAACACAGTAAAGGAATGAAATGAAAAAAATAAACCAAACCAGTAAAAGGAACTCCCTCTCCCTACTTTGCCATATTCCTCCTCTCTTTGCTTTTCTGGTATATAGCTAATTCTAGCATAGACTTGGCCGGGAAGGACCTTCCTCCTGGGCCTCACATTTTAGAGGTTTCTGCCTAGTCTGTATTCAGACTACAGAGCTAGGACTCCACAGGGACAATGGTATGTGCCAACACCCTGCAATTTATTTGAGAGAGAAAATAAGCAGGAGGGAAGGGGAGGGGGAGAAGCAGGTTCCCAGAGCAGGAAGCCCAATGCAGGAGGCTCAGTCCTAGGACCCTGGGATCATGACCTGAGCTGAAGGCAGATGCTTAACTGAGCCACCCAGATGATCCTAGAAAATATTTTAGGTTTCCTCATTCCCCAAGGCTGCTTCTAGATTCTGTAAAGCCCTATTCTCCTAAAGAAGGGAGGTCGTGGCCTGTGGAATACAAACTCTTAGGCCCAATATGTTGCCCCAAGGCCACTGTTTGTAAAAGCAGAGGATATACAAAGCTTGATGGTGTAGGCTGAGGTGTTCTCAGGGTTGGGTGTAAGAACACCTCTTGGCATAGGAAATAGCTGGCAATGGGAAGAGATCAAGGACATGGGCCAAAGGCCTTTATTTATACTTTAGCCACTGCAAATGTTAGTGACTGACCTGTATATATAATTAGCCCTCTAGACCAGCCCCAGAGAATTAGACACCCAAGGATATATTATTTGTACCACACCTTGTCCCTGGTGGTGGTTCTGACCACAAAACATCCCCTATTTATCTCAGATATTGGGGGAAGCATTAGTTTAGGTACTAGGTCTGATTCCTTCCTACACTGAGTCAGCATTCAGTGGGCTAAATCAGAGATGCCACTACCATACTACATGCTAGTGTTTTAGTAGATATCTGGGCACTTGATGTCCTTGGGAGTGGACCTTAATCCAGTGTCCTTAGCCCAAGTCTGCCATACCAAAATCTGCATAGCCCCTATTGACCACAGGCTCTTCTCTTGACTTTTGGTCCTTTTTTGGGAGGGATTTTAAATGAAATATTTTTTAAATTAAGTTCAGTTAGCCAACGTATACTACATTATTAGTTTTTGATGTAGTATTCAATGACTCATTAGTTGCATATAACACCCAGGGCTCCTTCATACCCATCACCCAGTTACACCATCCCCATAGTCCCCTCCCTTCTGAAACCCTCAGTTTGTTTCCCTGAGTCCAGAGGTCCTTCTAACACCCTCTTTACGGAAGTATCAAATGCCATCACACAATAGACCTCCATACTGCCAAGTGTAAAGAATAATTTTTTGAAAGACTATTTGAAGGAGAGAGAGCGCGCATGCGCACATGAGGGGGGTGTGGCGGGGAGGGCAGAGAGACAGGGAGAAGCCGGTTCCCTGCCTAGCAGACAGCCCAACGTGGGGATCGTGGTGTTCGTGGGGATCTCTGTGTTCGCAGGGATCACATGGGGATCATCTCATCGCGGGGATCAACGGGAGATCAAGGCAGGGATCGGCAAAGGGATGCAAGGGGATCGGTGAGGGGATCGATCCCAGGACACCAGATCACAACCTGAGCCACAGGCAGATGCTTAACCAACTGAGCCACCCAGACACCCGGTAAAGGATAATTCTTAGATTTCCTATATCTTGACCTTTTGGCAGCATTTGACACTATCGATCACATTTCTTTGATACATGTTCTTAGTCTTTAAAGATTGTTCTCTTTGTGTTCAGCCCACTTTATCTTAGACTTTTCTCATTTTCCATGCCTCTAATTATTAGAATATTCAAGGCCTCAGGGTTTTTTTTTTTGCCATTTTTACCTATATACATTTACTTCCTAGGAGATCCCATCTAGTCTCATGTCTTCAAATATTGTTTTAAGCTGGTAAATCAAAATATTGTATATTCCACCTATTGTACTCCAGTCATGTATATCCAGCTATCTAATTGACTTTTCCATTTGAGATGTGTAAAAGGTATATCAAATTTCAGTAATAGGGAGTTCTATCTGGTAGAAATAGAATGTTAGGCACAAACATAATTTACCATTTTCTAGTAGCTAAATTAAAAAATGTGTAAAGAATCACATGACATTAATAATTTCCTTAATTCCATCTATCCAAAATATTATTTCAACATGCATAAAAATTATTGAGATTTTATTTTCTTACTAAATCTTCAAAAGCTGGTATGTAATTTATACTTTGAGTATATCTCAGTTCTGACTAGCTGCATTTCAAGTGTTCAAAATAGCCTCAAGTGTGGACATCTGTATACTGTGCAATTTTAAACCTTCTCATTTCCTTAGTCTCTCTTGTTCATTTCCTATGGAACTGTGATTCCACCTCTAGCAGTTTCTGATAATTGTGGGCTCCCATCAAGAGAGGCCTGAGGTGTCAGTTTTGAGAGTTCACATGCTTCTAGCACCTTTAGTGCCTTTTTTTTTAGACGATTTTATTTACTTGAGAGAGAGAGAGACAGGCAGAGATAGTGAGAGGGAGACCAAGCGGGGGGGGGGGAGAGGGAGAAGCAGGTTCCCTGCTGGGTAGGAACCCTGACATAGGACTTGATCCCAGGACCCTGGATCATAATCTGAGTGAGCCAAGGCTCCTTGCACTCACCTGATATGAAAAGGGCAAAAACCCTGTGAGTCTCTGCTGCTATTTCTGGTGAGTTGGTTAGTTTGTGGTTCTATTAGCAAGATGGTCAGATGCTGTTCCATCCTTTATTCTCCTGCATACTGGTACCATGTAGGTAATAGGACATTGGTGACTTGTCCTCATCTACTTGAATGTTGGGGTTTTAAGGGATGTCTTGTAACCTAGGTTTTTTTTTAAAGATTTTATTTATTTGTCAGAGAGAGAAAGAGAACATAAGCAGAGAAAATGGCAAGCAGAGGGAGAAGCAGGCTCCATGCTGAGCAAGGAGCCTGATGAGGGACTCAATCCCAAGACTTTGGGATCATGACCTGAGCCAAAGGCAGACACTTAACTGACTGAGCCACCTAGGGCACCCTTAGTAGCCTAGATGTGCTGAAAATATTATCTACACATTTTGCTTTTGCCCTCTAGTTGCTCTGTTTTTCTGTTTGGAGAGATTGAAAAACTGTATAGCCAATGCTGCTACCATCTTCCCATAACCTCTACTGCCAGGTGTCCTTACTCCTTGAAAAATGTGCTACCTCCTCCTTAGGTGTTGCCCCAATGTCTGCTGATAACAATGTGTATAATCAACCCTTTCGTAGCTCTCAAAGGAACACAGTGGGAACTATGATCTGAACTAAACTGGAATAAAAGGAGAAAAGAATTTCATTTAGGGATCAGAACAAAAACCTAATGCGTATGCCACTAAAAATCTTGATAACAAAAGGAAATATTTTTGGGAACACATTTCAAAAGCTTTTACTTTGTCATATTACTTTGTTGTTCACAAAATTGGACCCTGTACACAGACGGCAAGGAGAAAGAGGAAGACCACTCCATATTGGTGGGTGGCAGTCTTAAGCAAGGGAACTTACATATGAGGTTTGTCTTGGGCAGCTGTAAGATGAGTAAATCTCCTCACCTTCCCACAGGAAACTTAAAAGTTTATATAGAGGCCTGAACTGTGTTGTCACGTATACTGATTGAATGGTCTCAACAGCATGTTGCTCTCCAAGGCTGCATTCTTGAAAATGGCTCCAGTTGTAGGAATAGTTGGCAAAACATACAGTCTAAGGACAGGGGAGAGGGTGAGGAGCCTCTGATTTCCAGGGACCATTTCATGTGTCAATCAGTGGTTTCTTGATTACCTCCTCCAACACACTTATTCTTGAATAATTCTACAGATGACAAAAAAAAAACTGGAACAAGAAAATAAGATAATTTTACTGCAGCAATTCTCACAACCTCCTCGTTTCAGAAACTCTACACTTATTCCCACTTTATAGATATGAAACTTGATGCTCAGAGCAATTTTGTGACTCTTGAGATCTCACTAGTAGGGGTTGGCTCTGGTGTCAGAATTCTTAGGTTTGAATTCTTGCTTTCCTATTGACTCATTGTGTGTTTCTGGATAAGTTAGTTAACCTGGGATCCTAAATTTCCTTATTTTGCCAATTAGGAATAATAAAAATACATGCTTTCTAAATTGTTGTAAGGATTAAAATGGTGTTAAGTGCTTCTAACAGTGTATGGCACATAGTGAGTGACTGATAAAAAGGGTTCTTTTTTTTCACAATATTTTATTTATTTATTTGAGAGAGAGTATGAGCGAGAGAGAGATCCTAAGTAGAGGGGAGGAGTAGAGGGAGAAGCAGACTCCCCGCTGAGCAGGGAGTCTGAGTCAGGACTTGATCCCAGGACCCTGGCATCATGACCTGGGCTGAAGGCAGATGCTTAACTGACTGAGCCTCCCAGGTACCCAAGATGGTTCTTATTTTGATTAGGATTATGATCATGTACCCAGATATTTCTGACCCCTCTGCTCCTCACACCACTCATGCCTTGTCTTTCTCTCTTTCTAATAAATATATAAAATCTTTTTAAAAATCAAATTAGCCATTTCAGCCTGACACTCCCCCTGCTTGTGTGCACTGTGCACTCTCTCTCTGACAAATAAATAAATAACATCTTTAAAAAAAAAGACGCCCAGTGGTTCAGTTGGTTAAGCATCTACCTTCAGCCCAGGCCATGATCCCAGAGTCCTGCATTTGAGTTCCACATTGGGCTCCTTGCTCAGTGGGGAGTCTGCTTCTCTCTCTGCCTGCCATTCCCCCTGCTTGTGCTATCTCTCTCTCTCTCTCTCTCTCTCTCTCTCTCAAATAAATAAAATCTTGAAAAAATATCAAATTAGCCATTTCAAAAATGGGAAAGACAAATCATTATTTTACTCAATAATAGAAACACATTTCCACAGACTATTGAGCAACATTTTGCCAACACCAGAAGTCACTACACATAAATATAAAAAAACAAAGTGTTTAGCTTCCAAGGTACAAACTCTAGGAATTTCACAAATTTGAACTTGAAGTAGTTATATAAATGCTTATGAGGAGAGTAGTTTTCCTCCAGACATCATTTGCATCTTAGTTTATTTAATGGATGAGTAGAATATACCTGGGGCTAAGACTGTAAGTTGCTTTTGCACATTACATGGCATGCAGATATACCAGATACGTATTATCATATATTTATATGTTAGTACCGTTTTAATATTTACACATATATCCTTAATCCATGGAACACCCCTAGGAAATAGGTGCTCATGTTGAGCCCATTTTTTTAAAAGATTTTATTTATTTATTTGACAGAGAGAGATCACAAGTAGGCAGAGAGGCAGGCAGAGAGAGAGGAGGAAGCAGGCTCCCCATTGAGCAGAGAGAGCCGGATGTGGGCCTTGATCCCAGGACCTGAGCTGAAGGCAGAGGCTTAACCCTCTGAGCCACCCAGGCACCCAGGTTGAGCCCATTTTTACAGATAAGGAAATTTAGGAACCGAGGCTACATAAGATATAATATGAAGGAAACACATGTTGAGTTATGGACTCTGTTATGGTCCTTTCCAAATTTATGAACTTCCTTTGTGAAATAAACTGCATGGTATGCTCCTATACAGAGTACTACTATTCTGCCCAGTGTAAAGTGATAGTTTGGGCACATTCATCTGCTGTTGTTTATTATGAGAAATGGTGTTGTTTTTGTATTGTATTTTGTATTATGTAAAATTACTCTATCCACCCAAACTTCAAATGGAAGGTAAAAAATTCCAGCTCAGACACATTAACTCAAAGACACATTAAAAATGATCATAGCAGGAAGTTATAATTTATTGCGCAGGGAAGATTAATCTACCTAGAATCAGGGTAGAAAGTCAGGACAGCAACATTACTGGCCTCTGATTGAGAATTTCTGTGCCCTCTCTAGTATAATGAAAAGATGTAGCTTCCCTTTGTGTCCCTGCATCCAAGTGGTATCCAATCTCCAGAAACCATAAACTGGCAAAAGGAAGGTAAAAGGCTTATCTCGGGATCCTACATCACTCACAGCTGGGCTGACATTTTACCTCAGGCTTCCACTGTGGTAAGAAACCAGGAAATACCAGAAAGACCTTCTTTCCCTATAAGTCTTCTTTGCCTGGAGTCTTTCCCTGAAAGGTTGCTTGCTGATCAACATTTATGCTGTATAGGGCTGGTTTTGTGACATGTGCCTGGAGCAATTCCACAGGCCCCTGCTTGATTTAATGATGTGCTGCCACTGTCTGGAAATTCTTTGATTTTTAAACAAGGGACCCCGTATTTCATTTTGTACTATGCTCTGCAAAATATATAGCCAGTTTTAATACTATATTGAATAGATTTTTAAAGAATTTATGGGCAAGCAGAGTACAGGAAATGTTGCCAGTGGTTGAGAGTTAAAACAGATAATGTGGGGCACATGCACAGCTCAGTAGGGTTAAGTGTCGGCCTTCAGATCAGGTCATGATGGGGGGGGGCGTGGTCCTTCATCCATATCCTTGGGCTCTTTGCTCAGCGGGGAGTCTGCTTGTCCAACTCCCTTTGCCCCTCCCCTTGCACATGGTCTTGGCCAATCTCTCTCTCTCTCTCTCTCTCTCTCAAAAGAACAAATTAAAAATCTTTTTAAAAAGTAGGACAAAAAAAAAAAAAAAGTAGGACAGAAGATGTCATAACAGTGAGGAAGGGGTGTATTTTAAGCATATCTTTTTATTCTGATGCTTTGCCGTCTTGGAGCCCTGCAGACACTGAAAGGGACTGCCCCTCCTCGGGTTAGTTCATTCCTAGAGAAAATGCTTCTTTGACATGCAAACCAGTCAATCCAAAACCAAACCTCTATCCAAATCACCTCCTTTATCAGGCTTTTACAGGGCTCCTTCCGATTTGCT